>CM029562.1:16058626-16145420 GCA_017309665.1 Coelopa frigida
CGACAGGACATACGCGGCGACGTCATGACAGTTTGGTGGACGGGAAACGTAATGATTGGCGCTGACATGATTATTATAATCGACGACGACGACACTGAGAAATGCACGGTGAGGTATTTAATTAGTAGGACAAACATTGAGGTGGAGAAGAGAATCTCGGACCATCGACCGACTATCTGAGTCGGGTCCGATTATCCGCAAATTCGCTCGGAAGGTCCACAAAGTACAATTGTGCCTGAAATTCAACCACAGTCTGGTCAATAAAACCGAATTCGCCGAATGGTGCATAAGAGAGAGCGAGATTGAGATTTAACGATTCTGAGAGCAAGCTGGCAATGGAAGGATTCAGAAGGGCATCTGAGACGTCGGCACGAAATGAAGCTTAAACTGCAATCCTAACATAAGAACTTTTGTCGGCTGATAATGGAAGCTCTCATCTCGTGTTCTCTGTACATTTCTCTCTTGACTCCTCTCTGCTTTTCTATCTCCATAGTGCTTCCACTTCTAACCAACGCCCAGACTTTAATTAAAAATGACTTCTCACAAAAATTCGCCATTTTTTTTAGCCGTTGCTGTTGTTGCACTAATAAGCCGTACTTAATAATGAAAAATGGCGCTCATGCGGCATCGGGAGTAATTTTTAATGTCGCCATCATTCGCTTTTCTCTCTTGCGACCTCTCTTCGCTTTCACACTCTCTGTTCACTAGAGGTTTCACTGCCAAGTGCAATGGAAAGCAGCGTTCATTCCCAGAAGGATTGGCAGTATGCCAGTCGCCCCACACGCCTTCATCTTTGCCTGCCATTGTCGTCTGCTCTCCCCAGTGCTTCTCACTTTCAATATTTTTGCAACAAGTTGACGCGGAATTCAGGCGCTGATGTGGGCAGGAGGACGAGAAATAGAAGCCATTGCACATAGCACAACATAATGCTATGTGTAAGAGAGAAAGAAACACAATAGAGAAATTACGAGCAACCAAAAGGCGGATTCATGACATAAACAGAGAAATAGAGTGAGGTGGATTGATAGACAGGCATGAGGATGGATAGATGGGAGATCGACAAAAAATTCTGACGACGGGATATCTACGAGATTTCCTTCGAGTCTGTGAATTTATGTTTCTAATTGTGGCAGCAAAGGACGTTCATATAACGCAAGGAAGACATATGCAAGGGACGACAAACATGAATATTCACCAAAAACACAGATCAGAGAACCGATATATAGTTAGCGACAAGTGTCAGCGGGTGAAGATAAAGGATATAAATCTGAAATGTAAATTAAATTCACACTAATTCAATCAAGCAGTCCGCCATGTAAATATTCTGAACACTAGATTTTCCAATAACGGAAAAATAACCCAATCTCTTACTAAAACTGTTGAAAATTGATATAAGTATATAAGATGATCTAGTGTTAATTTGAATCGCACAGTTTCGTATACATAAACATCATACATCGCATGAATATTGTGAAATTTCATGCACATGCGAACTTTCCGCTCAACCGGATGCGTTCTATCAACATCCGGTTTGTCGATGTCGTTGAATAACATTACATCATTATGCTGCGTACTGACCAAATTTGCTTAACCAATGTAACATCAACTTTAAATATCACCCACATGCATTCAACACAAGTAGACACATAATCAAACACGCAAGGCGTTGGGTGGGCTGACAGTGACAGCATATTTTCCATTATATGAAACTTCCCAGGCTTTGAATACTTTTTTCGAAGAACGTTTTTACTGAAGTATATTTTCGGTTTTATCTTCGAACCCAAAAACCAAAAGTTTACTTCGCCAGTTCAGATTTAGTGGTCTGCAGCAACATTTCAAGATCAGATCATAAATCAAACTAGCGCACCGGGATCGCTTCGCTCGCCTAGTCCACCCAGGCAAAAACCGTTAACTTCGGACAGGCCGAAGTTTACATACCATACACCCTGCATACAACGTTTATTAAAGGAAAAACAGTGAATTTCTATCAATAATTAGTGAAAATGCGTCATTACTAGTGATGGGCACTATCGAGTGATTTTGACTATCGATAGTTTACTATCGAATGATTTCAACTATCGAACGATTCGTTCGAATAATTCATTCATTCAAAAAATAGTAAGTAGTGTTCAGAACTATCGAGGGATTTTAGCACTGAATGAATTATTGGAACGAATCGTTCGAACGAATCACTAGTCATTACACTTCAATGCTATTAACTCCATCGTGCGATTTTCACAACTGTGGTCTCTTTCAAAGAGAAATTATATATTTGATATATATTTGAAGCTATATTCTTTTTCCAAAAACCAAAAAATTGTATTCTCTCAAACTTCACCTGCTCATTACGTTTATATTGAAAGGATATAATCAATTTTCACTCCCACACTTTCATCAGGAAATAACATCCATAAAGTAGTTCGATTTCTTGTAGATCTACGATTTTGTATGGAAGGTGCTCGTGTCCTATAAGAGATTTTTTTCCATTTGATTCTTGGGAACTGTTAGTAGCAATATTTATCTAATATCTGTCTATATGGTTTACCATATATCCAACATTGAGCTGTAGCTTTGAGCTGAGCTGTAGTTGCTAGTTGGGCGATCTTTTCTATTTTTTGACTCGTATCGGTGGTACATGATCAGACACAAAATTTCATTCCGATATATGAAATAGTTCACCAGATATCACATATAAACCTTTTGCTTTATATGGGAGATGGGCGTGTCCGTTGACCGATTTTTTTTGTTTTACATACAAGTAGCTTATTAATATAAAAATATCAAATCCAAAATTTCAAGTCAGTATCTCTTTTTCAGAAAATCTGTTTCCACAGACAGACACACAGACAGATAGAGAGACAGACGGACAGACAGACAGACGGACATAGCTAAATCGACTCAGGAGGTGACGCTGATCAAAAATATATACACTTTTCCATACCTACGATCTCTCCTTTAATGCGTTAAAAACGGAAGGACAAAATGAATATACCCTTACCCACAGGGTGTAGGGTATAAAAACATTTTTATTTGGATGGGGATTTGAACCTGCGTCCGAGCGTAAATTCAAGGCGTATGTCGGTCATCGTGTCGCTGCGATCCAGAATATTTCACTTCCGTCGCAATAGCGATGGATTCCGACAGCTCAAAACCCAGCTGATGTCGCAACCCGTCCTACGTTTTCCGCCGAGATTTCAAGTTGATAGTAGATGGAAAACCGGGCCTGAGTTTCTTAAGATGAATATAAAAGACTGGCCTGTTGCGGCAAGCGAGCCGCCACTGCAACCGCCGCCAGAAGAAGAAGTGAAACCTTATTGCTCCTTCAGTCACAAGCAAGTACCTGGAACATAGATATTTATCGTTTTTCGTCATATTTGAAACTCAAAAGGGTGATGGCCTGGGTGCTACGTGCATCAGCCATATTTTTGAATCGAGCCCGGAAGAATCAACTGCTGTCAGCGAAAGGTCCACTCACTGTCGACGAGTTGAACGACTCAGAGGAGCGTATATGTCAATTGGTGCAGCGAGAAGTATACGGAATGGAAATTGCCGCCTTGAGAGAAGCAAAGCCGATACCAAAACAAAGCCAGCTTTACTCTCTCACGCCATATCTTGACGAGCGAGGCACTTTGAGGGTTGGTGGTCGTATCGATGAGGCTCAATGTCTGCATCTGAATGCCAGGCGACCCATATTGATACCATCAAAGCATAGAGTCGCTGAGCTTATCATGCGCCACTACCACGAAAAGTATAATCACCAAAACCTTGCTGTGATAATCAACGAGCTCCGGCAAAATTTTGGTTACCACATGTCAAATCAGCTTTAAAAAAAATTCAACCAGGACTGCCCTGCCTGTAAATTTGATAATGCTAAACCGACGCCGCCATTGATGGGCCAATTGCCAGCTGACCGTCTTACGCCTTTCGTCCGGCCATTTACCTATACAGGTGTAGATCTGTTTGGCCCTTTCAACGTCTCCATAGGCCGCCGCAGGGAGAAAACGGTGGGCAGTCATATTTACCTGTCTTACCGTTCGTGCTGCACACCTGGAGCTCGCTGAAAACTTGTCCACCGATGCTTTCCTCATTTGCCTCAGAAATTTTGTGAACCGCCGTGGGACCCCAGTCAAGATTAGAAGCGACAACGGCACCAACTTTATCTGTGCGCAAAAGGAACTTAACGATGCTGAACGACTTTTAGATACAGATCGTATAAGTGACGAGCTCACAACCCGCAATATTGAGTGGACCTTCAATTGCCCTGCCAACCCCAGCTCAGGTGGATGCTGGGAGCGTCTAATTCGAATCATCAAACGCCTGCTCCATAAGACCTTACATGAAGAAGCCCTGAAGGTGGAGACTCTCCGAGCAGTATTGGTTGAAGCAGAGAACATCATCAACTCACGCCCGCTGACTGATATACCTCTAGCGTCAGAAGAAGACGAGCCGTTAACACCCAATCACTTTCTGCTGGGTTGTGTGAATTCTACTCAGACGCCTCATCCAGTTGACACAAACATATGTTTGAGGAAGCAGTGGCGAATTGCTCAAAATCTAAAGGACCGGATATGGAAGAGGTGGGTGTTGGAGTATTTACCTCAACTTCTGTGCCGTCCCAAGTGGCATGAAAAGGCAGTACCTTTGAAAGTCAACGATCTAGTTCTGGTGTATGACCCGATGCAACCACGAAGTCAGTGGAAACGAGGCCGTATCACCAACGTTTTCCCGGGCAAGGACTCACAAATTCGGACAGCTGAAGTGAAGACAGCAACTGGACTTCTACGTCGCCCAGCCACAAGATTAGCCATCTTAGCGATTGATGGTGAATCCTCGGGGAATTCACGGGGGGCGGAGTGTTAGGGTACCCTGGCAAAAATCGGCTACACAACCACAAATCGCAACCAGCTTCACGCCAATTTGAAGCTTTCAAAATTTGCTGATCGCCACGCTTCTGCTTCGAACTCGACAACAAACGCCAGTATTGAAAGAGCAAACAGACGGGAGCACAGGCAATACAATTGCGAAACAACAGCAACGCCAACATCAACAGCAAATCAAATCTACATAAATATTAACATCAACAAAATCTAACAAATTCAACAATAACAATAATTCAATAATATTAAAAAACAACATCAACATCATACACACAAATTGTCATACATAAATCCATTCATACACAATCATTCATAAACTCACAAATTTCGTAAATAAAATATTTAAAATTTATAAAAAAAAATCTTATTATTTCGCCTATTTGCCGCCGCCATAACAATTATATTTATTCTTTCTGAGCTTCTTTCTATTACCCTCCTCGCACCATTTTCCATTCCATTGAAGAAGCTTCTAATTCGTGAACCTTAGACACCTCCATCAGACATGCATATATAAAAGAGTCAAAGAGGAAAGTCGGAAAGTGTGGGCGAAAGTATTTCGGCGGTCCGCCTCAATGATTTTAAAATTGATTGCAGCTCATGAGGTATAAAGAAAATATATCAAATATTTCAGAAATACGCAAGGCGTTGAGTTATCCTTGCGTATTTGTTGTTGTTGTACAGATCTCCTAGAGAAAAAGGATAAATTACGACAAATTATATTACGACAGACGAGAATTTAAGCAAGAATAAGGAGAAAACGACAATGCCTCAAAGATAGAGGAGCCAAAAGCGTGCTCCATGTCGAATTGAGGTAAAAAGTTTCGGTGTTCAAGGACTCGGCGATTATACCCAAGAAGGAGGTAAAATTTGCGTTCTTCACGAGCAAAGAAAACGTGAAAAACGATGGAACTGCGGAATCATCACTCCCTGCTCCATTTGATCTATCCTGCGATTTCAAAGCTACCTGGAGGAGGACTCGGGTGATCTGTGAGGCGAAGGCGAAGACACGCTCGCCATTTCACGAAGAATACAAGAAAAGAAAATAGAAACGAAGCCGAAGAAGGGACGCCGTGGGAAGTGACATCGCCAACATCTCTGCGTCCACGGCGAGAAGACAATTTAACACGAAACGATGTCAAGTGGCTTCGTTTCATTTGCCGTGCCCCTTGCACACACAAACATTCTCCGATGAGGGAGAATGTTCTCAGAGAGCGATTGAACACAGTTTTTACTCGACTCGGGATTCGACAAACGTAGGGCACGAGTTCGTGCTCCAGGCTTACGTTTGCAGGGACAAAGGACAAAAGGACGACGACAGGACATACCGCGGCGACATCATGACAGTTTGAGTGGGAATCAGGGGGTAAAACGTAATGATTGGCGCTGACATGATTATTTAATCGACGACGACGACACTGAGAAATGCACGGCGAGGTATTTAATTAGTAGGACAAACATTGAGGTGGAGAAGAGAATCCTCGGACCATCGACCGACTATCTGAGTCGGGTCCGATTATCTGCAAATTCGCCCGGAAGGTCCACAAAGTACAATTGTGCCTGAAATTCAACCACAGTCTGGTCAATAAAACCGAATTCGCCGAATGGTGCATAAGAGAGAGCGAGATTGAGATTTAACGATTCTGAGGGCAAGTTGGCAATGGAAGGATTCAGAAGGGCATCTGAGACGTCGGCACGAAATGAAGCTTAAACTGCAATCCTAACATAAGAACTTTTGTCGGCTGATAATGGAAGCTCGCATCTCGTGTTCTCTGTACATTTCTCTCTTGACTCCTCTCTGCTTTTCTATCTCCATAGTGCTTCCACTTCTAACAACGCCAGACTTTAATTAAAAATGACTTCTCACAAAAATTCGCAGTCATTTTTTTTTAGCCGTTGCTGTTTTGCACTAATAAGCCGTACTTAATAATGAAAAATGGCGCTCATGCGGCATCGGGAGTAATTTTTAATGTCGCCATCATTCGCTTTCTCTCTTGCGACCTCTCTTCGCTTTCACACTCCCTGTTCACTGGAGGTTTCACTGTCAAGTGCAATGGAAAGGAGCGTTCATTCCCAGAAGGATTGGCAGTATGCCAGTCGCCCTCACACGCCTTCATCTATCCGCCATTGTCGTCTGCTCTCCCCAGTGCTTCTCACTTTCAAATATTTTTGCAACAAGTTGACGCGGAACTCAGGCGCTGATGTGGGCAGGAGGACGAGAAATAGAAGCCATTGCACATAGCACAACATAATGCTATGTGTAAGAGAGAAAGAAACACAATAGAGAAATTACGAGCAACCAAAAGGCGGATTCATGACATAAACAGAGAAATAGAGTGAAGTGAATTGATAGACAGGCATGAGGACGTATAGATGGGAGATCGGCAAAAAATTCTGACGCCGGATTTCCTTCGAGTCTGTGAATTTATGCTTCTAATTGTCGCATCAAAGGACGTTCATATAAACGCAAGGAAGACATAAGCAAGGGACGACAAACATGAATATTCACCAAAAACACAGATCAGAGAACCGATATATAGTTAGCGACAAGTGTCAGCGGGCGAAGATAAAGGATATAAATCTGAAATGTAAATTAAATTCACACTAATTCAATCAAGCAGTCCGCCATGTAAATATTCTTAACACTAGATTTTCCAATAACGGCAAAATAACCCAATCTCTTACTAAAACTGTTGAAAATGATATAAGTATATAAGATGATCTAGTGTTAATTTGAATCGCACAGTTTCGTATACATAAACATCATACATCGCATGAATATTTGTGAAATTTCATGCACATGCGAACTTTCCGCTCAAACGGATGCGTTCTATCAACATCCGGTTTGTCGATGTCGTTGAATAACATTACATCATTATGCTGCGTACTGACAAATTTGCTTAACCCAATGTAACATCAACTTTAAATATCACCCACATGTATGCAAACACAAGTAGACACATAATCAAACACGCAAGGCGTTGGGTGGGCTGACAGTGACAGCATATTTTCCATTATATGAAACTTCCCAGGCTTTGAATACTTTTTTCGAAGAACGTTTTTACTGAAGTATATTTTCGGTTTTATCTTCGAACCCAAAAACCAAAAGTTTACTTCGCCAGTTCAGATTTAGTGGTCTGCAGCAACATTTCAAGATCAGATCATAAATCAAACTAGCGCACCGGGATCGCTTCGCTCGCCTAGTCCACCCAGGCAAAAACCGTTAACTTCGGACAGGCCGAAGTTTACATACCATACACCCTGCATACAACGTTTATTAAAGGAAAAACAGTGAATTTCTATCAATAATTAGTGAAAATGCGTCATTACTAGTGATGGGCACTATCGAGTGATTTTGACTATCGATAGTTTACTATCGAATGATTTCAACTATCGAACGATTCGTTCGAATAATTCATTCATTCAAAAATAGTAAGTAGTGTTCAGAAACTATCGAGGGATTTTAGCACTGAATGAATTATTCGAACGAATCGTTCGAACGAATCACTAGTCATTACACTTCAGTGCGATTTTCACAAACTGTGGTCTCTTTCAAAGAGAAAATTATATATTTGCTATATATTAGCTATATTCTATTTCCAAAAACCAAAAAAATTGTATTCTCTCAAACTCACCTGTTCATTACGTTATATTGAAGGTATAATCAATTTTCACTCCCACACTTTCATCAGGAATAACATCCATAAAGTAGTTCGATTTCTTGTAGATCTACGATTTTGTATGGAAGGTGCTCGTGTCCTATAAGAGATTTTTTTCCATTTGATTCTTGGGAACTGTTAGTAGCAATATTTATCTAATATCTGTCTATATGGTTTACCATATATCCAACATTGAGCTGTAGCTTTTGAGCTGAGCTGTAGTTTGCTAGTTGGGCGATCTTTTCTATTTTTTGACTCGTATCGGTGGTACATGATCAGACACAAAATTTCATTCCGATATATGAAATAGTTCACCAGATATCACATATAAACCTTTTGCTTTATATGGGAGATGGGCGTGTCCGTTGACCGATTTTTTTTGTTTTACATACAAGTAGCTTATTAATATAAAAATATCAAATCCAAAATTTCAAGTCAGTATCTCTTTTCAGAAAATCTGTTTCCACAGACAGACACACAGACAGATAGAGAGACAGACGGATAGAAAGACAGACGGACATAGCTAAATCGACTCAGGAGGTGACGCTGATCAAGAATATATATACTTTTCCATACCTACGATCTCTCCTTTAATGCGTTAAAAACGGAAGGACAAAATGAATATACCCTTACCCACAGGGTGTAGGGTATAAAAACATTTTTATTTGGATGGGGATTTGAACCTGCGTCCCTAAGCTAAAAAACCAAATTCCATATGATTTATACATTATGACGGAAAAAAGTTTTTTTGCTGTTTCTAGCGTATGGCAAAATTTTGGGGCTAAATTTTTTTTTTCCGAAATCATCTCGACCCACCCTAACAATAAAGCACCAAAGGCGAAGTGAAACAAATTCCTCTTTCTGTCTCTTTCTGGCTTGGCTTATTGGAGGTTCGATTGATGGCTCCCCTGGTGGTACTGAATGTTAAAGTCACTCGGATAGATTTCAACATAGACGTTATATAAGGAACAACAAAACAATAGATCCAAAGAGAGCATCGAAGTAAAAGGACTAAATCGATCAATTGAAACAGGTGGGAAGAAGAGAGAGGTTCTCCTTGAGTGCTTTTCCGAAGCGAAACTTTTGCGGCGGTAGCGGATCCCACGATCACTTTCAATTTTCTTTGGGCTCGTGATTTGTGGGCGTCGTATTTCATGGCTCGTCAACCTGAAAATGTGTGCATATTTATCAAGCAATGTTGTAGTAAGTGTTGTTTTTATTGTATTTACTGTATATACCTTAAGTTGTTAAGTTGATACTGGGGTTTTTGTAACTGTGACGGTTTTTGTAGCTATTATTATTTCACACGTTTGCAACACCTCCTTCTACCATCAGGCACACTCATGCCTCCGGGGCGACGCCGACACGAGTTACATGCACACACACTCTTACTTCCTCCACATGAGACACGAGAGCGTTGCCAGATTGCGTGAACGTGTCCGTCGTAAATAGTTGACAAGCATCGCTTCTTCCTGTAGCTAATTGATGCAAAACAAGGGATGGCAGTGCTTCAGGAAAGCCTAATGCGACTCCTTTCCTTCCCACGACTTTTCTTTGGCAATTTTCAAGGGAATTTACGACCGTCCCCAGACGGTAAAGAAGCTCAGACGATGGTTTCGTGTGATACGCTCGAATTCCAGGTAAACAGAACAATAATTTCCAAAGAAACAGAGCACAAGGTACAGCAACAAAAGCACATACATTGTGGCAATTCAATTCTTGAATTCTTCAGTCGCACAGGTGCGGAAGGAAGGCGGCAGGACTCTTGGCGTGGGAGGGTTGACGCCACCTCACGTTGTCTTCTTTTCGTTTTCTTCATTTCTTTGTTTCTTCTCGTTCATTCTTTTTGCTCTTTTGGCTCCAGTTTGTTCTTCCCAAATTTGATGTAGCCTTCGAAGATAAGCAAAATGAGAATTAATATCATCCGCCTCTTTTGAATCTTCTCTGCCTCACTCCCTTCGTCCTCCTCATCATCAACCTCATAATATTTGTTATCCACCTATTCCTACACCTGTCTCTCCTTCACTCACCCTCCCCCTATTATTTCCTAGTTGGAAATAATAAAAAAAGAGTTTTAAAGTTAGATAAAAAGTATATTGATTAAAAATTATTTCCCTATTGAATGTAACGAAAGAAAGTGTCTCCGCTTCATCACAACCAACGCCCACTTAAGGCTGGAGGGAGGAAAGAAAGAAAATGTAAATTAATTATGTTCCTCGAATTCAGTTGAGAAGGAAAAAAAAATGACAAGTCAACAATTTTCATACCCGCGGGACAGCCCACCTTCTGATAAGACACACATCCATTACCCACATTACGAATACCTTGAAGACGGCCATAATTCAGGTTTAATTTCATTGTGACCACAACCACAATCTCTGGAGAAATAATCAGGACCCTCCAGTAATTTTATTGCTGAGACTTTTTCAAGCTGAGTCGACAAGAACTCCTGAATATTCTGTATTCTGTTGCTTTTTCTTCTTCGTGTTTTTCAACATCTTGTGAACACTTCGACATACCGAAGTGTTGACTTCTTTTTATGTATGAATTTGAATTTTAAATTTAAAGGATTTTACACGAACCAAAAACCACGCGAAATTCCCCAGAGCAGGAATGAACGAAACAGAGTTCTTGGAAGGCGAGGTGGCGAGGAAATATTCTCTGAGATGTGACATTTACATTTATTCACCTTCCGTCAAACAACGATTACGATGATGCTGAACATAAGATTATATTACGAAGCAAACTTAAGAAAAACTTCTTGAGTTTTGGTCCTGGTTGTTTTTTCTTTGGATTTTCGGAACACTCGCAGTTGGGACAAGTTAGTAGAAAATTCTGATTAAATTGCAATTATGATGCGTAGAACTCGTCGAATTAAAACTTAAATTGTCTCCATTATAGTAATAATTAATAGTAAATGAACATTTTATAGATAATTAAGAAATTTTTATTAAAACCTTCAATTTAGTAACTATTCATAAATTGCTCGTAATTATCAAGCTTTATATACTAATTATTACAATTTAATTTTGGATTATAAATAATAACTTTTTTTCAAGTAGAGTCCTTCAATCCATTTTCACAACACGATCGCCTCTCACGCTTTATGTCTCTCTTTTTTTTATGTTTCTCTTTTTCCTCAATTATGAAATTTTATCTGATAATAGATTTCCCGTCTCGCTCCAATTCCACTATTCCTTCACATTTAAGCTTCTCATGAATAGAAATGTTTTATTTTTAGAACGTTTAGTGCAAGACTTTGAAAATACTTGCTGCACTCATACACGTACACACACAAACGCAGATATTGCCCCGTTTTGTTTAATTTTATTGGGGGAAAATGTGCGGAATGTGTGAGAGAGAAAAATATATTTCGGTATAATAGCTCAAGAGAATTCCTTCTACTGCTTTTGGGTGCGGTTTTATGTTGTTGTTATTGGCATTACTGTTGTTGTATGCTGTAGTGTTTGGCATTAGGATGGTGAAACGAAAGGATTCCCATTAGAAACAATATTTTAGCTGTTATTGCGAATGACTTTTTATGGTTCGACAACTATTCGAATGTTGTTTCTGTCTAGACTATCCAATGACCAGAGTGATAAGAGGTCGAGGGCGGATAGAAAGACAACTGGTGGAGTACCGAGAAAGGGAATGGTTTGACGAAGGGATTGGAGACATGAATAGACTGAAGGAGATGCGGGGCAGACACCGGCATCGGTGGGACGAATTAAAGTGGAAATTTCGTGTCTGTTGACTGCGGAAAAGTAGAAAATAATTTCGCTCTGACACGACAGACTTCCGTCAAGGGCAGTCAAAGGCTTCTTCTCGAGGTCCCCAACTTAGGTTGACTCCCCAAATATTTAGTTTGTCTAGATGATGAACGAAGTAGAAGTGGTTTACGTCAATTAATTATTTTCCCAACAGCCCCCTTAAATTCCACACATTAACTAATTTTTACAGACATTATTCTAACTAATTTTCTTATTTCAAAAATAGAGACAAATATTAGTATATATTTAGTACATTATTTCTCGTTAAAATACTATTTTTCCTTCCAAGTTTAAAAGGATTTGAACAAGAGTCGGTGACATCGGGTTGATTGCATTGAATTTAATTCCATTGCAACAGTGGAGGAGGCACTTGGAGGGGGCGATTGAGGGAAAGCGAGAGGGAGCAAGTAAGAGAGGTAGGATTCTGAGAAGATTTGTTAAGCAACAGTTTAAAGGATGAAGGACACCACTGGCTTCCAATCAACGTTTGGAGGTAACGAGCCCTGCAGTATTTTCATTTCCCTCTCTCGATTTTCTGCTCATCTCTCTCTATTGATCATTTTCTTTTCTTCTGTCTCATTGTTCCCAAGCTGGGAGACAACTTGCGCAGAACGAGATGTCCTATTGCTAAGCCGTTTGTGTATGTATGGGTATTGTCCTTTAAAACAATAAGAGACAACGCTATACTTGTTGCTTTTGTAAGTTACTGCAAGACATTGCAAATGATTAAAACAACATTGCGGTTGATCTTTCTTATCTTCTTCTTCTTGTTCATTTTTTTGTTTTTCTTATCCTTATAACAAGTAGTTGTTCTTAATGCTTTCATTGTGGTTTTTGTTGTAATTTATATTGTTATTGTTGTTGCTTCTGCTTTGTACTTCATTTCTCTCCAGAATAATGCAACGTGAGTCCTATGCAATTTTCATTAAATGAATCCTTTCACTGCCTCAAGCTACATTCATCTCCCTCACTGTCCACATTTCCTACCTCTCTTTTTATCTTTCAATCTCTGCTGCTCTCTTCCATTCAATTTACTATCAGTACCAATATCCGTGTTTCTATTCCTGTCTCTATTTATTGATCCTTGATCTCTTTGGCTTGTCCATCTCTGTCCTGGTGAATAGTTAATATTGGCGGAAGGATAATTTAAGCAACTCTTCAAGTTCCTTCACTTTTTCTTTATCACCCTTCCATCTCTCTATCTCTCACCAAGGATGCGGTAATAAATAATGTTGAACCGTCAGCTAGTTCAATCAACTACATTTAATTCCAAGGTTAAAATTTTATTGGATCTCCATCTTTCGACCCTCTACCGGTTTTTAACGAATCCAATGTTTTTGAATCCTAACTTTCCTCAACCTTTCGAAAGGTTTCCAATTTCTGAAACTACCTTGATCATCACAGGTCCTTCACTATCAGTTTTATTTACTCCTCACAACACTTCTACACACTCCATCCACTCCCTCCCTCCCTCTGCTTCTTTTCCTGTACTCGAGTCTTCCGACCACCTCCGAGAGAATCCATTTTGCAACAATAGCGAAATCAGGAATCCGGGCAGAAACAAAAGGAATCCTCACATAGATTTCCACTTCAGGGGACTTGTCTTCAACAGACACATACACTCCACCCACACATACATACAGACAATGAGATATAGAGGAAGAGAGAGATAGAGATAGGGAGGGAGATAGAAATTATCGACGGACCAAATGTGAAGTAAAATTGTTCCTACTGGTTTGCAATTTTTGTTTCAATGAATTTCGCTACAACAAAGTGAGCAGCAATAGTAACTATCAGAGGAGCAGCAACAATAACGACGACAAAATCACAACAACACCGGTAAGCGGAAGTGTGGATGCGAAGAGGAGAGACAGAAAGAGCGAGCGAATGAGAAAACAATGCACCATTGAAACACAATTGAACTGTGCGAAAAACGTGAATGGAAAAAAGAGAAAAGGGTACTGAAAAAGAGAACAGGAAGCGTGAGCAGTAAAAAATGATGATGGCAGGATGTAGAGCTCGGTGTGGAGAAAGTGGAGCAAAGTAAGTGACGCACAAGGAAAAGGATAAATTGAATGGATTTAAATTAATGGCGACTCGTGTCGACTGAGCAGAGCTCGTCGCAATACTGCGAAAGACAACAGCATACTAGAAACGGACAATGCAAAAGTGGAAAAGGGAGAGAATACAAGTTTCCAACTACACTTAAAAAAATGCAAGGGCCTCATGGTGAAGGAAGGAAGATATTGAAACCGAAGATCATAAAGGCAAGAGAAATTATGCAATTGAATAGGAAGGAGAAAGGTGAGAGAGAGGATGACTGTAATATATTGTGGTAGATTCAATTGTTGGAGGAAAGGTGTTGTAGGAATTGAAGAATCACGAGAAACGGGTCCCTGAGATAGTCAGATAACAGGTAAACTGGTACGTTCAATTGGAAACATTAGTCTCCAATAAATAAAGATTACAGAACCCTGAAGTATGTCACGACGGATTGTAGCAGACTCTATTTATTATATTATGGATCCTATATTCTACTACTATCTGCAATATATTTTAGTAATATTTAAATTTCTTTAAATCGATATTTCGCTTTGATTGAAGCTCTCTTTGTTCAAGATATGATTAAATATTTTAATCGATTGCAATTTTAGATTACGCTTGAATGAGCAGCCTTTGACTTATAGCATTCCACCTCTTTTTTTCTCTTTTCCCTTTCGACCTCGTTGAATGTGTCCTTTGCTTCATTTCGGATTCATCCCTCAGGGTTCTTTTTTTTTGCTGAATAAAACTTGATATCAAAGACGTAATTTTTAAGAAAAAGGCCATTAATTCTGCACTAAATTATCGCACTTTCAGTGTTTCAATATTTTTCTACGCTATATATTTTTACTCTTCTATGATGTAAATTCTTTCCTGCAAAGCTTTCGCAGGAACAGGGAGTGGAAATTTGAGAAAATTGAGTCCCCGATACTTCGACGTTATATTATCTATATTTTATCTAAACTTATCTTAGTATCTTAAAAGACATATCCACAATTATAAAATATTGGTTTTCAGCGATCTATTCACAATGAATAATGTGGACACCTTTGAAAGATACATAGATATTGCCGGAGTGGGAATTAAAGATACGGCCCCATATTGCCATTAGAGACCAAAAGAGTTCCATCCATTCACTCAAAACTTAAAGTCAGCCTCGCAAAATCCTTCAACAGCAGTGGATAAGTCTGTGAATCGTAGATCCATATCCAATTCGACCATGTGCGGATGGCAGAGAAATACAGCGACTCTTCCTCGTCCTGCTATGAATTCAAAACTTGTCGCCAGAGCGGACGACGAGAGTGACGCAGCCACCGACGTGCATTTGGAAATCTCTCTCCCATCATCGTCACAAAGTAATGTCGGCCACGTGTTCGGTGTTGCCGACGAGCGATCGATGGCGCTGCGGACAATGTTGCCCACGGTCATGGTTGGTCAAGTGAACTTTCCGTAGTAAATAGAGAGAGAACGAGTAGAAAATGCCACAATGTGTGTTTCATGAGTGGCTTTGACTCCCACTCGCCCACTCCCTCACTTCCCACTTCCCCCATATTTTCTCCTCTAAAATTTGGCCTCTTAAATCTCTCTATATTCCTCTTATCATCCCCAACCATTCATTCCCTCCTCGCCTAGTTAAAATTAACGGCGACCGTTCCTCACTCCCCTCCTCTTTCTGTCCCTCCTTTATTTTGGCAGCGAGGCACTTCATCATGCGGCCAACAAGTAGTTGACTTAGTCGACATTTTGTTATTTATGTGAATTCTCTTCGCTACTCATGGGCTTTCCTCTCTTTATAGGTTTTTCTTTATTCTAGTATTTCCACTCTCTCAGCCTTTATCTCCCGTTTTTCTTCCTCTTTATGAAGCTGAAACTGGTTCGTCGATAGAATTTATTGGAGGCGTTCTCAAAATACCTCTTTCACTTCGACCACCATCAAGGTTCGAACTTGATATAGTAGTGAATGTTAGCAAAAAAATCATATCAAAAACAAATATTCCATAGCGAAAAATATTAGCAATGTGAGAAACCGTAGTAAAGCGGTGTTGTGCTGAAAAGCATTGAAAAAATGTAGCAAGTTTTCTATGATCATAGTAAGTTCAAATACTTCCAACATTCTTCGACTCCTTCGAGATAAGGGATAGTAGAGAAACTATCCATTATCTCTTTATAGTTTCCAATTGAGTTCTTTGCACACATTTTCAGTTGTAGTAGAAGAATGTAGTTTTTGATATCATTATTACTTATGTTGTTCTTGGTTTGATTATTTTCATTGTTGTTTTTTTGATTATTCCTATCTGGTTCTTGTTGTTATCGGCCTAAATGTTGACTTTTTTATTGTTCCTATATTGGCCTCCAAAGTGTTGATAAATCCGTCTCAAACCGGTTGAAAGTTTAAAACATTTTGCCAGGTGTTCATGAAGTGACCCTCGTTCCCCACATCATCTCGTTACCACGTCTCTCCACTTCTCTTCCGTCTTGCATACCTTCTCCTACCGCAGATGGCACTCCTTAATAAACCCCTTCCCCAGCGGCGATTTCACAACTATTTCTATTATAAATAATCGACTTCGCGGAAAATGGAAAACTTGCCAATAAAAACAACGAAATCAACCACAACAACAATTTATTCGTGCTCAACACTCCCTAAATTCTGTGGACCACCGTCCTCAGAGGCTGCCGTCTCACTCTCCTCACGTCCCACCAACGAACATCATAAAACACGGTGTCGTCGTCACACGTTTCATTTCGTTGTATTTCGCTCCGAAAGAGTATTATTTGGAGCGGAAGAATTGGAAAATTCGAGCAAAGAGAGGTGGTGTTCGAGTGGTCGCACGGAAGAAAGGTGGTTCCAGTGGTTGGACGACCAAGATCGCGGGGTTCACATGGTGAATTTTCTGGGCGATTCATCAGTTCTGGTGACGTTTTCGCGCAATTTAACCCGTCCGCAACTTCAACACTAATTGAATTAATCTTTGATCTAGCGTTTTGTTAACATTTCTGAATTTCCCTGCCTAAGTTTTCATTATCAACCCATTTCATCCGAATGGAATCACAAAAATGTGTCTCCTAAAAGTAAAAAATCAGGAGAAATTGCGAAGGAGAAAATATTCAAAGAGGTAAAATTGAAAAAGGAGGATATAGGAAAAATATGCAACAACAAAAAATTCTCTACAAGAATTCCATCACGTCCGTCGACGCTTCAAGAACCTAAGTCTGAGATCGGGAAACTTTCGAAAACAAACAAAAGTTTCAACGGCTCGCGTTGCCAACATCGCGGTTACACGTAGCGCTTAAAAAGTCGGCAGCGATTTGTTTCGGATAATTTTCTTGACCGGAACCCGAAAGCGGGTCAGGCAGTGACAGAGGGGTGAGAAGCAGGCATATAGAGGACGGATTGAGGGGGTTTCCAAAGAAGTGAACAGAAGAGAAGGACAAGGGCAGAAAGAAACACAAAGTACAAAGAGGAAGGCATAGAAAGAAATGTGAAGAAGGAAGTTAAAACATTTAAAGAAAATCGTGAATTTATAAAATTTTGTGTTGAGAATTTCTGTCCGAAGGTTGGAACCTATTCTGAAATTACAAAAAAAAACAGTAAACAGAACTTGATGCACTTCTGTAAAAATACACCGGTCAAAATAGAAAAATTAGCTGCCCCGGGGATGAATGAGCTGAGTTTCTCTTGTCAGGGAAATGCCCCGCATAGCAGTTAAATAAAGCAACACTGACCACAAAACAACAACAACGACGGCGAGGACAAAATGAGAATTTCCACCGAAATTTCCACAATGCGAACCAACATTTTCACAACATCAAAAACCACTTCACAACATGGCGAACTCTTAAAACTCGGGATGGGCAATTGAAGTGAACTTTCCGAAAGCCGGGCAAGCGTTGGCACCACTGGAACTCGATCGAGCACGAGGGAACTGAATTACCTGCAGCAATTTTTATTTGATTGCAACACCTATATAATCCACCAACACCAAGCCAATCAAAATAAGAGAGAGGGAGATAGAAAGAGAACGAAAAATTCGCCAACGAAATTTAAGTGCGCGAAATGTAAATTTTGATTTTCTTCCTCTCACTCCACCTGCCTTCAACTCGCGCTGTCACTGGCATTCTCAATGGCATTCTGGCTCGTCGTGACGTCACGTGCCGCGAACGTGGTGCGAACGGACCGAAAAAAGCTGCAGCCCATCCATTTTTTGAGCTTGAAAGTTCCAAGGTGCGATGATCCCACCTCTCTTTCTACTTTCTCCCTTCGTTTCACGTTGCGAATTCCCGATTTAAGAAGTTTTGGCAAAGTTTTATTCGCAGAGACTGTGCTACGAGTCCGATCTCAATTTTCTCATTCCAATTTTAACAGGATTTGTATTTCTTAAATATTTGATCCGAAGGCACAAATAATTGTTCATAACGATTGGAAAAATTGCTTAAATGGTATAAAGGAAGGGAGAGATATTTCTCTATAGCAGATTAAAATTTGCAGGAATAAAATGCATTGAAATCATTGCAATTTGCAATTGCGAGAAAAAAATACAATAAATCCAAGTACCAATTAATATATTTCCTTAAATTAAATTATTAAATAAATTTCAACATAGAAATATCAAATGAGTGAAAAAATTAAGCACACTTCCTCCCTTTTCGGTTCCTGCTAAAAAAGCTGTCGGAGTCTTTTGCAGAAACACAAATTTAATTTCCTTTTTCTTCAAAACTGATACAAACCACGCACACCAACTGCAGTTTCCACACAAATAACAACAAGAGAAAAAAATTCAACAATTCATTGAAACTCACACACGCAACCTACAGAAGCACAAAATGGGAAACTGAAACTTTTGCTGCACTTTCAGGGTCCAGTTCGCAATGCGTATACGTGCATGTGTGTGAGGGATAATCTACGTGCGCGTTGTAGTCTTGCGAATATGTACGAGAGGAAAATGGGTTTCTCAATTTTATTCCAGGGAAATTATAGTGTTACCTTTTTTGGTCGATCCCAACATTTCTACCGAAAAACGCAACTGTGATTGTTGTTTTTTTTTATCCATTGTTGTATTTTCGATGTTATTCTCATTATTTCTTGTGTTTATTATGAAGTGGTTTTTCTGTATGTATTTTTCCAAAACAAGCAAGATATGAAAAAATTGAAAAAAGGAAATTAATTCTGGAAAATACATATTTGCGTGCACTACTCAAATTTGACCAGTGTTGCACATTTTTCATTGCACTCGAATTTTTGCCTTTACTTTTCAGATCGGAAATTATGTGTTAAAAATCCATTTCATTTTTTGTTTATGATGAAGAAGCAGATTGTAATGAACTTTGAAAGTTTTGATATGATTTTTCTCCTTCCCACAATGACCAAGTGAAATTTAATTGAAACCTCAACCTACAATTTTTACTCCTGGTTTCCTATGAATACTGTTAAAACATTTGTTTGCTTTTCAGTTTTTGTCTTTTGGTTTTAATTTTTGTGTTAAATTCGATTCTTTTTTTTTTCCCTTTTCTTTTTTGAGATCCTTTTTGGTCTTCTTCTTCCTTTCTCCAAAACAGTATTCGATTAAATGTTTCACACGTATCATTGATGTCGTTTTAATTTATCGTCATTCGTTTTAATTTCCCCTCCATTTCCCCCACTCTCCGCTCATCACGCACGCACGCACACATTAATATCAATTGTCAGCACTTTGGCAGCTCAACAACAACAACAAAACTATCAACCACAACGATGACTTAAGAGTGGATTTTTTTTTTCATTCTACGACAATGACACTTTTTAACTACATAAATATTATATTAAGTTTGACATTTATTGCAGCCATTTTGTGCCAGCCAATGTACTAAAATTCCTTTCAATAATACTTCTCAACAGTTCACACTCTCACACATACTCTTTTGTGCTCTGCTTTTCCAGTGTGTGTATGTGTATCTGGAGTTCTATATATTTTTATTACCGTTCGTACAAAATGGCGGATGATATATTTTCACTCTTATGCGATTTTCACGGGATAAGTTTTGAACTTTCGCTAACATTAAACGTTTTTCTACGATTATTCGAATGACAATGCGGTGTTTTCGCACTTTCAGCTTTCCTTTTAGCGCATGGAATGGATTTATGTCATTCAAAATTATTGAAAGCAAAAGCAACGGTAACAACAAGAACTAGTCCGTGCTACAACCTTAATTTATAATGATTCGCTTTGCGATTTGGGTTTGTGAATATCTGTTAGCGACGAGACAAATTCGACAAAGAGGCGATAAAGAAAGAGATGACAAAAAACGAGATGGATGAAAAGGAATTAGAGGTATACGAGAAGGTGAACAAGAGTTGGGATTCGAGGGTCTTGGATTGAACGAAGTCGGTAATTCTATGAGGAAAGTGAGAGAGAGACACAAAGAGAAACAACAGACAAAGAGGGATAAAGAAAAGCGTTCGAGAGAAATCGATGGAGGAAGTAAGAAAGAGAGAAAGTGAGCGACAAAGAGAGGTCGGCAGAGAGTGACGTTGAACTTGAATTATCCACATAAGGTCTAGAGTTGACTGTCTGGGGAAGCAATATGAGAAGTCTGCAGAGAATATCAGTGGTGGAAGATGAAGATAAATTAACGAAAATTATAATTTTGTCGTATTTTACTATTTAACACTAGATTGCCCAAGCAAGTCATTTTGACTGCTTTTTAATTTCAATTAGAAAAAAAAGTATATATATAATGTCACACATTCTTAAAACTTTGTGACTTTTTTACGACATATAAATGCATATATTAAATTAGTATTTAACTTCCCCCTCCTTCATTTCTGGTATATACGTATGTGCTATACCTAGATAGCCCGAAAGCAGTCATTTTGACTGCTTGAGACATTTCAAGTAATAAAATGACTCTTATTATTAAATTTAGTACATTTCTTATATGATCAGTTCGTCTCGACATTGACACAATAGTTTTCATTACTTTTTTTCGATTGCCGTCACATAATAACTCGTAAATATGTGATAAATTGTCGATACTTGATGAGTTGCAGTTGCTCAATAAGTGAAACTTTTACTTGTTATTCGAATCTTTAGGTAGTGATACATGTTCTAATAAGGTGATTATTGTATTTATTTTTCACTCAGAATTAATGCAAAAAATGTCGAATGAAGTGTTAATAATATGAAAAATATAAAAAAATAATATTTAACCAATTTCTTTACACATTAGTTATTCTTTTACAAAGCAGTCATTTTGACTGCTTCCGGGCTATCTAGGTATATACAATGTGTCGGTCTTTCTAGTGTTAATTATACCCTACACCCTGTGGGTAAGGGTATATTCATTTAGTCCTTCCGCTGTAACGCATTAAAGGAGAGGTCGTAGGTATGGAAAAGTATATATATTCTTGATCAGCGTCACCTCCTGAGTCGAGATGAAATTTTGTGTGATCATGTATCACCAATACGAGTTAAGACAAAAATGGAAAAGATCGACCAACTGACAAGCTACAGCTCAGCTCAAAAGCTACAGCTCAATGTTGGATATATGGTAAACCATATAGACAGTTATTATTAGATATATTAGAATATTGCTACTAAGAGTTCCCAAGAATCAAATGGAAAAGATCTCTTATAGGACACGAGCACCTTCCATACAAAATTGTAGATCTACAAGAAATCCAATTACTTTATGGATGTTATTTGCTGATGAAAGTGTGGGAGTGAATACAATAAGAAAGAGACCACATCCAACTGAACCTCATTGGACGCCCACAGATTGATTATATCCTTTCAATATAAATCTAATTAGCAGGTGACGATTGAGAGAATACAATTTCCAATTGTACCTGCTGAAGGGATTACAATCCACAAAAGTCCGGGAGCTACATATTTTCAAAAAGCTATTCCTCTTTCAAGTGGTATCAGTCGCGTATATGTTGGTTATAGTAGCGCAGCAAATATTTCTGGCCTTTATATTGTTGGAAATTTCAACCCTCCAAAGTCTTTTGTTGAATTAGATTTTGTCCCCATTGAAATTAACATCTAAAATCGGAAAAGCAACTAAAAGCACATTACGATTTTATGGCATACAAAAAATCATCGATTCAATTATTCTTCCATAAATTGCAGAGCTTTAATGCGCACTTCCAAGATTTACCAATGGCACAATGCTCAAACATCACAACTACTTCGTATTGTGGAAACAGAACACTATAATATTTCTAACTTCACTCTTATTCATAGATTAGATAGATCTGGTTTTTGGAAAACGAATATAGCTTCAAATATATATATCTTTTTGAAAGAGACCACAGTTGTGAAAGTGTAATGACGCATTTTCACTAATTATTGAAAAAAATGCACAGTTTTTCCTTTAATAAACGTTGTACACAGGGTGTAGGGTATGTAAACTTCGGCCTGGCCGAGGTTACAGATTTTGCCTGGGTGGACCAGGCTAGGTGCGCTAGTTTTTTGTTCAATTTTACCCCTATCCACGATTTTTTACTTTTACAGCATTGAAACTCAGTTTAGTAGGAATAAGATGTTTACCAACCTTTCCGCCATCACTTTCCTTAAATCATTCGCTCATGCTCTCCCTTCCCTATCTTTCTCTATACCTATTCATTCCTTTACAATCCAATCGAGATACAAAGTAACAAAGCTGTTGTAAAGCGAAAAATGGAGAAAGGGGCTAAATAGAGAGGGAGATAATGAGGTAGATGTAGGTAGGGGATGAGATACTGAGAAAGAGAACGAATCAACAGGAACCAATTTTTATAAATGGCAACAAATTGTGAGTGCGAAACATGGTAGCAACAATAATAACCAGTACAGCAACCAAACAACAACAACAAAATAAATTTTCTAAATTCTCGGGTGGCAACACAATCGAGTACAGTAACACCACCATGAGAGGAAAGAAGGCATACTGTCGGGATCAACTTTGACAAGGTCAAATTTAAATGAGCACCAAACTTAATCAAGTTCCGGAGTGGATTTCACTCGTCGTTTTCTCAGAAGTTGTTGTTAGTTGAGCCAAAGGGTCCCTCAATATCAATGCAAATTTCAACATCATGTTGCCTGACCGTTTCGAAGAACTTTCCATTCGTCCTTTGCACCCCTTTCACATCGATTTCCGTAGTTTGCTGATAAACTTCGGCAGTTTTCTGTGTGGGTTGCACTATTTGTCCTCCTTACAGGAATTGTTCATGTTTATTCAGTGTCGTAAATTCAGTTCTGGCCTTTCGAAGCGCTTAACAACTTGTACTTCTCTCGATCCAATTTACTTCTTTCTACTTTAACATATCGAATAACCGTAGAAGCATATTACAATTTTTAAACTTAATTTATTTAATATGTATTTTTGATTGTGTTTTTTGATCATTCAACATGAGAGTAGCGTATATAAGTATATGAAAGTAAATGAAATGAAATATACTTACATGTAATTGATTTTCACAGTCGGATAAAAATACAGACGTAGCATCGTTCCATTACCGGTGCCATTTCAAAATGGTTTCCGATGTATGAATTGATAAACAAACACAAATAAAAATTGAATCGGTCGAGTAGAAATTCACAGTTGAAATGTTCAAGGTAAATAGGAAAATTCCACAGTATTTGTAATTTGTATGAGTTGCAATGTAGCTTAATGTGCTTAAAGCTTTATTACGAGTCCACAAACACACAGGTGACCACACATAATCACTCACATAACCGCATCTATATACACACATGTGTTAACATGAACCAAACATCATAATGATGTGGTAGTACGTTTTCCAACGGCGGTATTTTATATCACTAATTCAAATGCAACGGAAGCGGAAGCGAGAGTGAAAACCGAGCAATAGAAGCAGGGGGTGGTTGTCGGTCAACAACCGGAACCTTTAATTTCAGTTGAAGTGCTTTGGGGGTTGGAGGGGTTGGAGGCAATTAAAACCACTTTCAACCAATATAAATGATTTCTGTAACTGACGTTGGTTCTGATCACCATGTCGATGATAGAAAACTAAAGTTGTGTATATGACGATGATGCGGAAACGATGGCATTCTAATGAAGTTGAAAATTTAATATCACGAAATAGAGGATGTCAAATATTATGAAAATGTCAAATGTGATTAGAATTTCGAATGCAATGATCATGTCGTTGGTTGTCGAATTATATACTACATCATTTTCAAGCAGGCTTTAGATCGTAAACAGACCTCTGAAAATCGTAAAGTGACTTAAGAAAATCGTAATATGACTTGAGAAAATCGTAAACAGACATCAGAACATCTGATGGAATCTTGGGACGGATTTTAATTTGATTTCAATTCACAGTCATCTCCGATCCTCTAAGACACAAGACTCATGAATTTTAATGGCAAATTATTTATTTCTTTTTCGACACACTGGTCTTCGAGATTTTATCAATTAAAATTTCTTCGTTGCTAAGTTCCATTTCAATTGCTTCCAAAAGACCGAAATCGACGGAATTTCACGGAGGTTCTCTTGAAATTTTTAGATTTAATGTCAGCAATTATAACGGCTTATCGGGATGTGTATCGGTAGATGTCATAAAAGTGAAAAATATCACTATAAGGAAAGAGAAAGTAGGTAAATAAAGGAAGACACTACCAGAGAGACATATAATCCTTACGTAAAGATAAAACAAGTGGAAGGACGTGAAATAAAAGCTGATGCTTGGCAGGTAAAGGATAGGGAAAGTCAGACTGAAATACAGAGAGTTGAATAAAATCGGAAAAATAATAAAATAGAATGAAGATGAAGGAAGCAAAAGGAACACGCAAAATAACTTAAGAAAAAACAAAAGCTAATAGGTAGGAAGGTATTTGTTGTCATTGTCATTTATTAATTTTTGTTATTATACAGAAAGAAGAACTAAAGTAGTATAGCCAGATTTTCAATAATGATATCATTATAAAATATTATTGTGATCAATTCTGATGGATTGCGGATTCCTTACAATTGAATGTCCTGCAGGGCAATTGTAAAACGTCATGGACAGAAACTCAGATCTGAATGATCGATGGTTGGACGGACGTCGAAAGATCTACAACTACAAATAAAACAGGAAAGAGAAAAAGATTTGTGCCTAGAGCTAACAAGTCGTAACAAGACATTGATGGAAGAGGACTATGACAACAACAACAGGACATACAAGCATAATAAGCGACAACCAATACGCTGGAACTCGTTGCCGGAGCAACTTCAGCCACTTGTTTCAACAAACGAGAGACGAGAAAGCAATCAGTCCAGTACCAGATGTGAAATGATTTCCATGCAGCAAAAATCCATCGACAATCGGCGCAGGAAGCTGGCAACAATAAAACTGTCATACAGTCTTGTTTGTGTAGTTCGGTGCATCCAGCGTAGCTCCAACGCCATAATTCCGGAGTTCAAAAGCCCCCAGACTGGAACGTAGGGAAAATGCTTATATTACCATTATACCAAAGGACTTAAAATTTATATATTTTTTCAACTTACTGAATATAAAATTGACTCAAAAATGTTACTCAAATAAATTCATGTTATCAAAATAAATTTTTTGTAATTTTATAATAAATTCTGTATTTATCAAAAATTCTTCACATTTCAACCATGGCATTTTCTTACGAAAGAAACTTTCTCGCAGTGTAATAAGAACCCATTGTGGTTCCTAAAGAATAGTGAGTCACTCAAAATTTTCTTTCCGCCCTCCTAATATAAGTTCTATGAAAGGTTTTGCAGTACATATTGGAAAAGCTCCGAAGCTCTCCATCAAATCAAAATCAATAACAGAAATTTCAAAGGCACGGCAAGGAAGAGAGAGGACAATGAAAGAGGAAGAAGAAGCGTCTGGCACTCCACTTATGTCAAACGCACTCATGGAACCTCTCTGTCGACGAATGCCATTCACTTGGCTTCTGAAGAGATGCATTTAATGAACTTTAAATCAGGGGTCTCGATTACCCGGGTATCGAGTAACCCGGGTTACTCGAATACCCGGGTAATACCCGGGTATGGCAATACAAAATAATAGCAATAGCATTACCCGGGTAATAGCCAATACCCGGGTAATAGCTAATACCCGGGTAATACTAGTAATGCTACCCGGCATTTCATTACCCGGGTAGCAGGCAAAGGCCGATATGAGCCTTTTGAGTGATAGAAGCGAAACGACGCACATCGTTCGGCCTTTCAAGCGACGGAGCAGGTAGCGGGGGTTGGTTTTGAAGCAGAGTGCGTCGATTGTTGATGTTGTTGTTTTTTGTTTGTTGTTTGTTTTGATGACCCTTCGATATGTTATGCTATTACCGGGGTATTGGCTATTACCCGGGTATTGGCTATTACCCGGGTATTGGCTATTACCCGGGTATTGCTATTACCCGGGTAATGCCATACCCGGGTAACCGGGTAATGCTAGCTACCCGGGTAGAAATCGAGAGCCCTACTTAAAATAGACTCGTTCGCTCGCGAGAAATGCTGTTGGCAACCCAAATTGAGAGCGACATGCGATATCTGAGCTCACTGCAGCGCATCTTTCGCACGTTTTTTTTAATTACCATCGACACTAAAGAAGAACACGACCGAAGGACGAATGTAGTTCTGCGTGTTGGAAACAAAGGCGTAGTAAAAATCCTTTGTCTGCTCCTCCTCCGATGGCATTGCTCCTGACTCGATATGGATCAGCTGACTCGGGTTTTACTGAGTACAGACGAAGTCAAGGACTCTTAAACGGCGGAGGTTTCAGTAGATTGTGATCACGGTCTGTAAGTGCACTGGATTGTAGAGATATTAAAAATTCTATTTCTGATAAATATTATTCACGAATAAGAAAACCTTTGAAAGTTTTGATATGATTTTTCTCCTTCCCACAATGACCAAGTGAAATTTAATTGAAACCTCAACCTACAATTTTTACTCCTGGTTTCCTATGAATACTGTTAAAACATTTGTTTGCTTTTCAGTTTTTGTCTTTTGGTTTTAATTTTTTTTTTAATTTTTGTGTTAAATTCGATTCTTTTTTTTTCCCTTTTCTTTTTTGAGATCCTTTTTGGTCTTTTTTTTTTCATTCTACGACAATGACACTTTTTAACTACATAAATATTATATTAAGTTTGACATTTATTGCAGCCATTTTGTGCCAGCCAATGGACTAAAATTCCTTTCAATAATACTTCTCAACAGTTCACACTCTCACACATACTCTTTTGTGCTCTGCTTTTCCAGTGTGTGTATGTGTATCTGGAGTTCTATATATTTTTATTACCGTTCGTACAAAATGGCGGATGATATATTTCACTCTTATGCGATTTTCACGGGAAAAGTTTTGAACTTTCGCTAACATTAAACGTTTTTCTACGATTATTCGAATGACAATGCGGTGTTTTCGCACTTTCAGCTTTCCTTTTAGCGCATGGAATGGATTTATGTCATTCAAAATTATTGAAAGCAAAAGCAACGGTAACAACAAGAACTAGTCCGTGCTACAACCTTAATTTATAATGATTCGCTTTGCGATTTGGGTTTGTGAATATCTGTTAGCGACGAGACAAATTCGACAAAGAGGCGATAAAGAAAGAGATGACAAAAAACGAGATGGATGAAAAGGAATTAGAGGTATACGAGAAGGTGAACAAGAGTTGGGATTCGAGGGTCTTGGATTGAACGAAGTCGGTAATTCTATGAGGAAAGTGAGAGAGAGACACAAAGAGAAACAACAGACAAAGAGGGATAAAGAAAAGCGTTCGAGAGAAATCGATGGAGGAAGTAAGAAAGAGAGAAAGTGAGCGACAAAGAGAGGTCGGCAGAGAGTGACGTTGAACTTGAATTATCCACATAAGGTCTAGAGTTGACTGTCTGGGGAAGCAATATGAGAAGTCTGCAGAGAATATCAGTGGTGGAAGATGAAGATAAATTAACGAAAATTATAATTTTGTCGTATTTTACTATTTAACACTAGATTGCCCAAGCAAGTCATTTTGACTGCTTTTTAATTTCAATTAGAAAAAAAAGTATATATATAATGTCACACATTCTTAAAACTTTGTGACTTTTTTACGACATATAAATGCATATATTAAATTAGTATTTAACTTCCCCCTCCTTCATTTCTGGTATATACGTATGTGCTATACCTAGATAGCCCGAAAGCAGTCATTTTGACTGCTTGAGACATTTCAAGTAATAAAATGACTCTTATTATTAAATTTAGTACATTTCTTATATGATCAGTTCGTCTCGACATTGACACAATAGTTTTCATTACTTTTTTTCGATTGCCGTCACATAATAACTCGTAAATATGTGATAAATTGTCGATACTTGATGAGTTGCAGTTGCTCAATAAGTGAAACTTTTACTTGTTATTCGAATCTTTAGGTAGTGATACATGTTCTAATAAGGTGATTATTGTATTTATTTTTCACTCAGAATTAATGCAAAAAATGTCGAATGAAGTGTTAATAATATGAAAAATATAAAAAAATAATATTTAACCAATTTCTTTACACATTAGTTATTCTTTTACAAAGCAGTCATTTTGACTGCTTCCGGGCTATCTAGGTATATACAATGTGTCGGTCTTTCTAGTGTTAATTATACCCTACACCCTGTGGGTAAGGGTATATTCATTTAGTCCTTCCGCTGTAACGCATTAAAGGAGAGGTCGTAGGTATGGAAAAGTATATATATTCTTGATCAGCGTCACCTCCTGAGTCGAGATGAAATTTTGTGTGATCATGTATCA
Organism: Coelopa frigida; assembly: GCA_017309665.1. Lineage (NCBI taxonomy): Eukaryota > Metazoa > Arthropoda > Insecta > Diptera > Coelopidae > Coelopa > Coelopa frigida. Next base: position 16,087,689 of record CM029562.1, read on the forward strand.
CCAATACGAGTTAAGACAAAAATGGAAAAGATCGACCAACTGACAAGCTACAGCTCAGCTCAAAAGCTACAGCTCAATGTTGGATATATGGTAAACCATATAGACAGTTATTATTAGATATATTAGAATATTGCTACTAAGAGTTCCCAAGAATCAAATGGAAAAGATCTCTTATAGGACACGAGCACCTTCCATACAAAATTGTAGATCTACAAGAAATCCAATTACTTTATGGATGTTATTTGCTGATGAAAGTGTGGGAGTGAATACAATAAGAAAGAGACCACATCCAACTGAACCTCATTGGACGCCCACAGATTGATTATATCCTTTCAATATAAATGTAATTAGCAGGAGACGATTGAGAGAATACAATTTCCAATTGTACCTGCTGAAGGGATTACAATCCACAAAAGTCCGGGAGCTAAATATTTTCAAATAGCTATTCCTCTTTCAAGTGGTATCAGTCGCGTATATGTTGGTTATAGTAGCGCAGCAAATATTTCTGGCCTTTATATTGTTGGAAATTTCAACCATCGATTCAATTATTCTTCCATAAATTGCAGAGCTTTAATGCGCACTTCCAAGATTTACCAATGGCACAATGCTCAAACATCACAACTACTTCGTTTTGTGGAAACAGAACACTATAATATTTCTAACTTCACTCTTATTCATAGATTAGATAGATCTGGTTTTTGGAAAACGAATATAGCTTCAAATATATATATCTTTTTGAAAGAGACCACAGTTGTGAAAGTGTAATGACGCATTTTCACTAATTATTGAAAAAAATGCACAGTTTTTCCTTTAATAAACGTTGTACACAGGGTGTAGGGTATGTAAACTTCGGCCTGGCCGAGGTTACAGATTTTGCCTGGGTGGACCAGGCTAGGTGCGCTAGTTTTTTGTTCAATTTTACCCCTATCCACGATTTTTTACTTTTACAACATTGAAACTCAGTTTAGTAGGAATAAGATGTTTACCAACCTTTCCGCCATCACTTTCCTTAAATCATTCGCTCATGCTCTCCCTTCCCTATCTTTCTCTATACCTATTCATTCCTTTACAATCCAATCGAGATACAAAGTAACAAAGCTGTTGTAAAGCGAAAAATGGAGAAAGGGGCTAAATAGAGAGGGAGATAATGAGGTAGATGTAGGTAGGGGATGAGATACTGAGAAAGAGAACGAATCAACAGGAACCAATTTTTATAAATGGCAACAAATTGTGAGTGCGAAACATGGTAGCAACAATAATAACCAGTACAGCAACCAAACAACAACAACAAAATAAATTTTCTAAATTCTCGGGTGGCAACACAATCGAGTACAGTAACACCACCATGAGAGGAAAGAAGGCATACTGTCGGGATCAACTTTGACAAGGTCAAATTTAAATGAGCACCAAACTTAATCAAGTTCCGGAGTGGATTTCACTCGTCGTTTTCTCAGAAGTTGTTGTTAGTTGAGCCAAAGGGTCCCTCAATATCAATGCAAATTTCAACATCATGTTGCCTGACCGTTTCGAAGAACTTTCCATTCGTCCTTTGCACCCCTTTCACATCGATTTCCGTAGTTTGCTGATAAACTTCGGCAGTTTTCTGTGTGGGTTGCACTATTTGTCCTCCTTACAGGAATTGTTCATGTTTATTCAGTGTCGTAAATTCAGTTCTGGCCTTTCGAAGCGCTTAACAACTTGTACTTCTCTCGATCCAATTTACTTCTTTCTACTTTAACATACCGAATAACCGTAGAAGCATATTACAATTTTTAAACTTAATTTATTTAATATGTATTTTTGATTGTGTTTTTTGATCATTCAACATGAGAGTAGCGTATATAAGTATATGAAAGTAAATGAAATGAAATATACTTACATGTAATTGATTTTCACAGTCGGATAAAAATACAGACGTAGCATCGTTCCATTACCGGTGCCATTTCAAAATGGTTTCCGATGCATGAATTGATAAACAAACGCAAATAAAAATTGAATCGGTCGAGTAGAAATTCACAGTTGAAATGTTCAAGGTAAATAGGAAAATTCCACAGTATTTGTAATTTGTATGAGTTGCAATGTAGCTTAATGTGCTTAAAGCTTTATTACGAGTCCACAAACACACAGGTGACCACACATAATCACTCACATAACCGCATCTATATACACACATGTGTTAACATGAACCAAACATCATAATGATGTGGTAGTACGTTTTCCAACGGCGGTATTTTATATCACTAATTCAAATGCAACGGAAGCGGAAGCGAGAGTGAAAACCGAGCAATAGAAGCAGGGGGTGGTTGTCGGTCAACAACCGGAACCTTTAATTTCAGTTGAAGTGCTTTGGGGGTTGGAGGGGTTGGAGGCAATTAAAACCACTTTCAACCAATATAAATGATTTCTGTAACTGACGTTGGTTCTGATCACCATGTCGATGATAGAAAACTAAAGTTGTGTATATGACGATGATGCGGAAACGATGGCATTCTAATGAAGTTGAAAATTTAATATCACGAAATAGAGGATGTCAAATATTATGAAAATGTCAAATGTGATTAGAATTTCGAATGCAATGATCATGTCGTTGGTTGTCGAATTATATACTACATCATTTTCAAGCAGGCTTTAGATCGTAAACAGACCTCTGAAAATCGTAAAGTGACTTAAGAAAATCGTAATATGACTTGAGAAAATCGTAAACAGACATCAGAACATCTGATGGAATCTTGGGACGGATTTTAATTTGATTTCAATTCACAGTCATCTCCGATCCTCTAAGACACAAGACTCATGAATTTTAATGGCAAATTATTTATTTCTTTTTCGACACACTGGTCTTCGAGATTTTATCAATTAAAATTTCTTCGTTGCTAAGTTCCATTTCAATTGCTTCCAAAAGACCGAAATCGACGGAATTTCACGGAGGTTCTCTTGAAATTTTTAGATTTAATGTCAGCAATTATAACGGCTTATCGGGATGTGTATCGGTAGATGTCATAAAAGTGAAAAATATCACTATAAGGAAAGAGAAAGTAGGTAAATAAAGGAAGACACTACCAGAGAGACATATAATCCTTACGTAAAGATAAAACAAGTGGAAGGACGTGAAATAAAAGCTGATGCTTGGCAGGTAAAGGATAGGGAAAGTCAGACTGAAATACAGAGAGTTGAATAAAATCGGAAAAATAATAAAATAGAATGAAGATGAAGGAAGCAAAAGGAACACGCAAAATAACTTAAGAAAAAACAAAAGCTAATAGGTAGGAAGGTATTTGTTGTCATTGTCATTTATTAATTTTTGTTATTATACAGAAAGAAGAACTAAAGTAGTATAGCCAGATTTTCAATAATGATATCATTATAAAATATTATTGTGATCAATTCTGATGGATTGCGGATTCCTTACAATTGAATGTCCTGCAGGGCAATTGTAAAACGTCATGGACAGAAACTCAGATCTGAATGATCGATGGTTGGACGGACGTCGAAAGATCTACAACTACAAATAAAACAGGAAAGAGAAAAAGATTTGAGCCTAGAGCTAACAAGTCGTAACAAGACATTGATGGAAGAGGACTATGACAACAACAACAGGACATACAAGCATAATAAGCGACAACCAATACGCTGGAACTCGTTGCCGGAGCAACTTCAGCCACTTGTTTCAACAAACGAGAGACGAGAAAGCAATCAGTCCAGTACCAGATGTGAAATGATTTCCATGCAGCAAAAATCCATCGACAATCGGCGCAGGAAGCTGGCAACAATAAAACTGTCATACAGTCTTGTTTGTGTAGTTCGGTGCATCCAGCGTAGCTCCAACGCCATAATTCCGGAGTTCAAAAGCCCCCAGACTGGAACGTAGGGAAAATGCTTATACTTATGCTATAACTTACTGAATATAAAATTGACTCAAAAATGTTACTCAAATAAATTCATGTTATCAAAATAAATTTTTTGTAATTTTATAATAAATTCTGTATTTATCAAAAATTCTTCACATTTCAACCATGGCATTTTCTTACGAAAGAAACTTTCTCGCAGTGTAATAAGAACCCATTGTGGTTCCTAAAGAATAGTGAGTCACTCAAAATTTTCTTTCCGCCCTCCTAATATAAGTTCTATGAAAGGTTTTGCAGTACATATTGGAAAAGCTCCGAAGCTCTCCATCAAATCAAAATCAATAACAGAAATTTCAAAGGCACGGCAAGGAAGAGAGAGGACAATGAAAGAGGAAGAAGAAGCGTCTGGCACTCCACTTATGTCAAACGCACTCATGGAACCTCTCTGTCGACGAATGCCATTCACTTGGCTTCTGAAGAGATGCATTTAATGAACTTTAAATCAGGGGTCTCGATTACCCGGGTATCGAGTAACCCGGGTTACTCGAATACCCGGGTAATACCCGGGTATGGCAATACAAAATAATAGCAATAGCATTACCCGGGTAATAGCCAATACCCGGGTAATAGCTAATACCCGGGTAATACTAGTAATGCTACCCGGCATTTCATTACCCGGGTAGCAGGCAAAGGCCGATATGAGCCTTTTGAGTGATAGAAGCGAAACGACGCACATCGTTCGGCCTTTCAAGCGACGGAGCAGGTAGCGGGGGTTGGTTTTGAAGCAGAGTGCGTCGATTGTTGATGTTGTTGTTTTTTGTTTGTTGTTTGTTTTGATGACCCTTCGATATGTTATGCTATTACCGGGGTATTGGCTATTACCCGGGTATTGGCTATTACCCGGGTATTGGCTATTACCCGGGTAATAGCAATACCCGGGTATTGCTATTACCCGGGTAATGCCATACCCGGGTAACCGGGTAATGCTAGCTACCCGGGTAGAAATCGAGAGCCCTACTTAAATAGACTCGTTCGCTCGCGAGAAATGCTGTTGGCAACCCAAATTGAGAGCGACATGCGATATCTGAGCTCACTGCAGCGCATCTTTCGCACGTTTTTTTTAATTACCATCGACACTAAAGAAGAACACGACCGAAGGACGAATGTAGTTCTGCGTGTTGGAAACAAAGGCGTAGTAAAAATCCTTTGTCTGCTCCTCCTCCGATGGCATTGCTCCTGACTCGATATGGATCAGCTGACTCGGGTTTTACTGAGTACAGACGAAGTCAAGGACTCTTAAACGGCGGAGGTTTCAGTAGATTGTGATCACGGTCTGTAAGTGCACTGGATTGTAGAGATATTAAAAATTCTATTTCTGATAAATATTATTCACGAATAAGAAAACCATTTCATATGCAATAATCCATAAATTTTCATAAATGAAATCATTTAATTTTTCGCCCTCACTAAGGATTTTATTTCATTCCCAAACTCAATCGATTTATCCGAAGTAATAACATTTTGATTAACATGACATCTGTGTATTGAATTTGTTGAAATATTTAGTTTAATTACATCATAAGAATTACAATCGCGGTGTCGTTTTCATTGGTTTCGTGTAATCAATAATCCTTATTTGATGTCCACTACCATTTGATTCATAAGAAATTATTTGGGTTTCATTGAGTGAAACTTCAACGGAAGGATATTTATGTAGCAGGAAGCAGATGTTACTCCAGTGGGGAGGTAAAAATAGAGGCAACAGCCATCAGTTATGAACTTTAACATCTGTGAACACAATGCTTCCTGTTGTTGTAAAGGTTTCACATGTCATGACCTATCTTGGCAGTTGAGAGCTGATCTGAATTTCAACATGATAAGCATCCTGTGTGCATTTCCGTATTCCGGTTGCGCTGGAAATCAAATCATTTCCGGGTCTTGAGGTCAGATGACCACCCAAGGGTTCAAAAGCGAAACGTCCACTATGAACCATGGTCATCATCGATCACCCACCTAAGGGTGGAGATTCTCATCGTGGATGCACGTCCCAGGAACTTCAATCAAACCGAAACAAGAGCGCAAAGTGAGTCCTGCTCAGGAACTTTCTTTCCTCTTGTTTACGTACTGATTTTCTCTGCATCGCACATCTTCGCATGTTATGTCTCCGCTTCAATGAGAGATTTTATGTTTTTTTTTTCGAAAGATGAAAACAATAGAGAATTGGAAAGATTGTGTAAGATGAACCCGTCGCCGGACAGAATTTTTATTTAAAACTCTGACTATGATTAAGACTATGATTAATAACGGTTCTGATACAACGGTAAGTTATAACGTAATTATATAACGAAGAAAAAAAATTTTAAATTTTAAAAATCAAATTAATGTAGTGCTGAAACCAGGCATTCGAAAATGGAGCCAGAGGATATTATTTTTTTAGCTGAATATTAGGTTAGGACAATACCATCAAAACGACAAACGGTTGAGTATGAGAGAGTAGTGAATAATGAAATATAGTAGGAAGAGACAAAAATATAAAATGATTTTGAATTGTTATTATGATTGTTCTATATTTCCTGAAGATCCTACTCGCCAATGACGAAAATTATGGGTTGGGAAGAAGTATTTCGCGACCCTTTCAGAAACCCTTGTGTGGTTTTATTGGATGAACAATAGGTAATGGATAGTGAAACCAATCAAATTCGCTATAATGTTCCTATAATTATTCACATAACGAGAACAATAGATCTCGAATAAAATAGTCGGGGAAGCCGACGAAATGAGAGGGAAATAGAGAGAAAGAGAGAGAGTGAACAAGAAAGAAAGATGTGCTTTTACACAATTAAGTAAGTAGAACAAAGTGAAGGAAAATTAAGTGGACGTGGCGAAGTAGAAGAAGTTAAGTACTCCTTGAGTGAGAACAATTGAAAGGAATTATTTCTTTTAAACGCTTTTTTGGGCAGCAGCTAGCAACAATGCCAGAAAAAACACCAACAATAACAACACGATAAAGACATTTAATACACAATTACAAGATGAAAAGATATGAGACGAGAAATGTGAGCAAATGACAAATCGAAGATTATTTAATGGCATTTGTTACAATTATGGTTTATTGTCTCCATGGTGGAGAAGGAATGTGGGGAACTGGATAAAAACGAAATGATAAGGAAAATGGACAGAAGGAAGTGGAATAAACAAAATAAGTGGGGTAAAATGAGGAAAAAGTGGAGTATTAGGGCACAGAAAGTCCACTTGACAAGATAGTTTTCAAAGAAGGAGAATCAGAAAGAAATACTAAGCGACTGAGTAAAATTGAGAGAAAGAGGAAATGATGCCAAAAAATGCCAAGGAGACAGAAAGGAGACGAAATGATGTCAGCACAGGATTAAAGGATGATTTGGTCGGTGAAGAAGTGGGGCGGAGGAAGCTGTAGATAAAATAGCAACGAAGAAGAAAAGAGAAGTAAGATGAAAGCCCGTGGCAATGAAAGGATAGGCGAGTTCCTGTGCCAAGGGTGTTACGAGATGGCAAGAAATTAATTGGAGAGCAATAGAGAGTAGTAAATCCTGCTGATGTCCTCAAGCACAAGAGCAGCAACAACAAGAACAACAATTAGGAAATAATAAAGGATGATGAACACTCAGGGTGTTTGACCAGAGTCAACTTGTCCTCGAGCCTTTCCTTTCTCTTTCTTCTCTCGTTCATTCTTTGTTAAACGCCGATCCTACTTCGACTGTAACTCTTCTTAGTTGATCGAGGGTTTCCAAATTGAGTGGCGGAAGTGGATCCAGGACCCTCGTCAACCCGAAGGAGTCCTTGCAACGATTGCCGACAATTAATTCATTAGCAAACCTCGATGGGAGTCTGTCACACGAATTCTCTCATCAATCTTCGGCAACAACTTCCCTCCTCAGATTTCTTTCGCTTCCCCTTTCTCTATTGGGTGTGGCGGTAGTAGAGAAATTACCGAAGAGTGTCTTGTGGCAACGTCACAAACGGTTGACCAGAACAAAAGGAACACACCAACTAAATTAGGATTTGCGGATGAAAAGGAAATGGAAACAATAAGGAAAACTCACACACTCCCATTCCTGCGGATACACCAACACTGAAGCAGACACCCCCATACGCCTCATGACATGCAGAAAGCTCTGCCACACAAGCCCATGATTCATCATCAGCAGGAAGACTTAATAACAACAACAATAGTGACGTAGACAACAACTGAGAACTACTACAATAAAAGCATGTCTGACTTCAAAGGAACGTGGCATGGGTACCACATCTTGCGAGGAATTTCGTGAGCCGAACTTGAGGATTTATTAAAGGAGTGAAATTTTGACTTCCAACCGCGCCGCTCATCAGTGGGCGGAAATAGCGGCCGAATGGCAGACGATGGCTTGTTCAACAATACTGCAATTCCTTGTCTGGCCACGAACAGCGCCCACGTCTGGACTTTATGGCTCCGATTATTTCGACGACCAGACGGTCATGCAATGGCTAAGCGGGCGGAAAAATCAGCGAAGGAAGGACATAGAGGACGGGAAGAAAGGGAGGGAGTTGACATGCACAACAATAAAATGTTTTCATTCTGTTGGGATTCTATTACTAATGAAAATCTTTTTACGATAAATAAAAATGTCCTGATATTTAAATGAATATAGTTAAATAAGTTGTAATTAAATAATATATAATTAATTGAAAATCTTTATATCCTTAAGGATTTCATGACTTTTCATTCATTTCATTTCATTTTATTCGTTCAGGAACATTTTAGTCCTACCTCAATTGATCTCGATTTCCTCTTGCACATAATGGATTGCTACAATTTTTACCATTCTTCAGAGCAATAACAACAACACTAGAGCAAAAACAACAAAGTGTGCAGGGTATATTTACATTTATACCCTACACCAAGTGGGTAAGGGTATATTCATTTTTATTCTCCATAATTTTCTTTTTAGAATGGAGACATCTTTTTATTAGAAAAAATATACGCAAGCCCTCGTAAAAAACTCCATCAAAAACCAGATGGGGTTTCACTCAATTATATTTATTCTTTCTGAGTTTCCTTCTATTAATCTCCTCGTACAATTTTCCATTCCATTGAAGAAGCTTCCATCACGTGAACCTTAGATGCCTCCATCAGAAGACATATAAAAACGAGACAGAGAGGGTGAAAAGGAAATGAAGGAAGATGAATATATGGTTGGAAAGTGAGAGAACGAACGAAAGTATTTTAGAGTGTCGAAAAGCGGTCTTCTTTAATGTTTTTTAAATTGATTGCAGCTCATGAAATATCTAGATAATATTTAATATTTCAGAAACACACAACGAAGTAGATGTACTAGATAAAAGGACAAAGTTTGACGAATCCTGTTACGAGAGGCGAGAAATTGAGCGAGAAGAAGGACAAAACGTCAAGGAGTGTGGAGCCAAAACATGTTCCACTTCGAACTGTGGCAGGAGGTTGCGGTGGTAAAGGTTTCGGCGATTATGCCCACTGTGCTAAGGCGATGAAATTCGCGTTCATCGCGAACAAAGGAAACGTGATATATTATCCGCGAGTGCAAATGAAATGTAAAGCAAGACGAAACTGAGGAATCCTTGCTCCCTGCTCCAGTTGAGCTATCCTGCGATTTCAAAGCCACCTGGACTTGTGCAGGAGGTCAAGGGTTATCAAGGACGAAGCCAAGCTCGACGACGAATACAAGAAAATAAAATGGAAGCGAAGCCGAAGAAGGGACGTCGATGGCGCCGTGGCAAATGACATCGGCAATATCTCCGAGTCCACGGCGAGAAGACAATTTAACACGAAACGATGTCAAGTGGCTTCGTTTCATTTGCCGTGCCCCTTGCACACACAAACATTCTCCGATGAGGGAGGATGACCCCAGAGAGCGATGCAACACAGTTTTCAGGCTTGCAATTCGCACATTTCGACTCGACTCGGGATTCGACAAACGTAGGGCACGAGTTCGTGCTCCAGGCTTACGTTTGCAGGGACAAAGGACAAAAGGACGACGACAGGACATACCGCGGCGACATCATGACAGTTTGAGTGGACGGGAATTTATTGCAGCGGGACGGAGGCGTCTCTAAAATAGGGAAACGTAATGATTGGCGAGTGGCGCTGACATGATTATTTAATCGACGACGACGACACTGAGAAATGCACGGCGAGTTATTTAATTAGTAGGACAAACATTGAAGTGGAGAATCGCAGAGAATCCTCGGACCATCGACCGACTATCTGAGTCGGATCCGATTGTCTGCAAATTCACCACGGAAGGTCCACAAAGTGCAATTGTGTCTGAAACAATGCAACAAGATTTTCGTAACGAAACCAAAACTTAACCACAGTCTGGTCAATAAAACCGAATGGGGCATAAGAGCCATACAAGAGAGAGCGAGATTGAGATGGAACGATTCTGAGGGCATGCTGGCAATGGAAGGATCCAGGGGCATCTGAGACGTCGGCACGAAATGAAGCCTAAACTGCAATCCTAACATCGATTGTATTCAAGGATGAGCAGAACTTAATTAGCATAAAGGGACAGAGAAAGACATGAGTGATATGGGAACAGAGGTAAAAATCATTAGTAGACAGAGAGTGAGAGAGGTGCAAATTGTTGTATTGATCCCTTTAATTATGGCTCCCCAGGAGGTGATTTCATTGAAAATAATGCGAAATAATTTCAAAGCGCATCAAGAAAAAAATAAATGAAACCCTAAATAAATGATGCCCTCATTTGTTCAATTAGTTGAATGATTGAAATTTATTTCATTCGTCGTCGTTTTTCTTCCTTTTTGTCCCTTTCATTTCCGCTGAAAGGGTGGGAAGTGCTAGAAAAAATTTGATGCAATGAGGTAGAAAATGGGGTCATGCAATTTGTTATTTAACTAGGGAGTAGGGACGCCACTCATTTTATCTGTCTCTCTTTTTGGTTCTCTTTTCGTATTGAAGAAACTGACCTAAAAGTGGTATATTTTTCAATCAAAGGTATTGAGAACTTTTATCCTCTGATAATGGCAGCTCTCATCTCGCTTTCTTTTCAGTTTTCTATCTCTTGACTCCTCTCTCCTTTTCACTTAACCTAATACTTCCACTTCTAACAGCGCCTGACTTTACATAAAAATGGCTTTTCACAAAAATTTTGCTTTAGCCGTTGCTGTTGCTGCACAAATTAGCCGTACTTAATAATGAAAAATGGCGGTCATGCGGCAACGAGTGCCATTTTTAATTTTGCCATTGTTCGTTATCTCCTTTGCGTCCCTTATTCTCTTTCACACTTCCTCATCTCTGGTGGTTTCACTGTCAAGTGCAATGGAAATAAACGTTTATTCCCTGAAGGATTGGCAGGATGCCAGTCGTCCCCACACGCCTTCATCCATCCACCATCCATCCGCCGTTGTCGTACTTCTCACTTTCAAATATTTTCAAAACTAGTTGACGGAGTAATCAGACGCTGATGTGGGCAAAAAATTCGGACGCCGGAATATTTACGCAATTTCCTTCGAGTCTGTGAATTTATGCTTCCAATCGTCGTATCAAAGGACGTTCATATAAACGCAAGGAAGACATATGCAAGGGACGACAAACATGAATATTTACCAGAAACACAGATCAGAGAACCCATATATAGTGAACGACAAGTGTCAAGGAGTGAAGATAAAGGATATAAATCTGAAATGTAAATTCAATTCGCACTAACTCAATCAAACAGTCCTCCATGTGAATATTCTTAACACTAGATTTTCCAATAATAACCCAATCTCTTACTAAAACTGTTGAAAATGATAAAAGTATATTTAAACAGCTGATCCACTGGTAATTTGCATCGCACAGTTTCGTATACATAAACATCATACATCGAATGAATATTTGTGAAATGTCATGCACATGCGAACTTTCCGCTCAACCGGATGCGCTCTATCAACATCCGGTTTGTCGTCGTAGTCGTCGCCGTCGTTGAATAACATCATTATGCTGCGTGCTGACAAATTTGCTTAACCCAATGTATGTATGTATGTATTTTCCATTCTATGGCGCTTCCCAGACATAAAAACTTTTTTGAAACACGTTTTTACTGAAATTTATTTGATGTTTTGTTTTCGAAATTAAAAACCAAAGGTTTACTTGTCCAGTTGAGATTTCGTGGCCTGCAGCAACATTTCAAAGGATTTCAGATTATTTTTATGAATTAAACTATACTTTTAAAAAAATAGTAATAATATTAAAAAAATCACGCATTTTCGCTTAACCAAATTATTTATTATTAAATTTGATAAAAGTAGAAAATCACTTCAAGCATTCTTTTATTCTATTAACTTCTATTAAATGCATTCAGCTTTAATTATTTAAATTCGACAAAATTTCACAACAGAGAATGAAAGAATGTGAGAAAGAGAGAGGGAGAAATTCAGCAATTGAGAGAAAAACACCATCACGGTTCGACTTCATAGAAGCCAGCAGGACTCGTGTGTGCGCGCAGCATGTGCTTCCGTCAAGCGTCAGTTCAGTTCAGAATGCGCTCAGTTTCCTGGCATCCGCGTCTGACACGTCCCCTCGACCACCCTCACCATCAACAAGTGCGGTTGCATTCTTCATCACCAGGATGCTAGGAAATTGCATTGTTCAATGGTCTGTGGGGTGTTTTCGCGAAATATTCTCGAAACGAAACCAAGCTATACGAAATGAAATAGAGCGACCTGATGCGAGAAAAAACATAAATGAACCACTTCGTGCATCTCGCGCATATCTCAAACACATTCTCGGTTTCAATTTTGGTACATATATCCAGTGGCGCGTCATGCCACCTCTTTTAATAGAGCGGTCCCCTCTGTAATGGGTATTTGTGTTTGTTTCTGCAATGGAAACCTTCCAAGTTTATTTAAATTTTTTTAATTTAATCAATTTAAATGATTTCAAATATCCGGTCATAACCGAACAGCAGTAATTTCAATTAGAATTGGACTTCAATTAGAATATATAGTAAAATATGAACTACTGACTACTGAACTCCTGACTATGCCATATTTCACAAACTATTTCCTACTACAAAAATTTAATTCGTCACAATTCGTCTCAATGCCTATAACCAGGTTGTCTTTCACTCAGCTTGGTGTCAAAACGAATATCACAGATCATAGAGGATGATTCTTGAGAAAGAGTGAGGGAAATTAGCAAGGTCTGTGTATGAAAATTGCAGTGAATTCAATCATACAATTCAATCGTATTCTCCCGCTGCCGACAACAACCCTCGCACATCCCTTCCACTTACCACAATTGATCCACTCAAAGCATCGACTTCATTCTTCCTCCAGTCCTCATCATCAGTTTCTATACTCGGTCTAATTTGCGATTTTTTGGTCCCCGACTGATGATTGTAAACGTCATCCTCCGTCTAACAAACTTCTTGCTAATATCCTTGTTCCTCCATCTTCAATTGTATATATTTTCTTCTGACGTTTTACATTTTCCGAAATCCTCTTTACGATTTTCTGAACATTCTTTTATGCTCAGAGCGAATTAAGTTATTATTCTTTGGCGAGATATTTCGCAATCTATGTACATAAATCAATCCATAATTTGAAGTCATCCCTCCCTTGTGTATGCATTCCATATTCCGTTCACACCTTTATCACCTTAATCCTTTTATCCATTCGCCGTTAACGGAGAAACACCAGGTGCAATTTCCGTTTCCTGTCGCAAATTGGCCGCTGAAAATTTAAGTCGTTCCTACGCACGGTGCTATCTGTTCGACCATGGAGAGGGGCATCAGGTACCTTCGAAGGACATAACTTTCGCCATATTTTTTTGTGTTCTGAGACCAAAATTGTCATCTCCATTTTTGTCTCCCCCTCACTCGCTGCACTGGTTTTGTCTCCATTTCCCACACAATATTTCGCTTCGTTTTTATATGTGTGTACTCTATCTCTATCTCATTTTTCCTAGAGCTCTGTGCACTGTGCACTATCTATCTGCCATATTTTGCTGAATTCGTTCTTGTTGCCCTGTTTGCAGTTTACAAATTGCAACCGCTTGGCAGCGTATTTATAGCTCTTTCTAGTTTGCGTTCGTCCCGATCGTCTTTCTTCTCGAAAAACCAGAAAACTACTAGCGATAAGGACTAAGGACGACCACCGGGAAAAGGGTAGAAGAAATCATATGTGTGCCACTATCTCGGAAAGCCCTCCGGGTCTCCTTCAATCCTCATCTCACCGTATGCGATTCCATTTGCACTGATTCTTTTTCAAGTTTTGCATGCAAGTCGCATTGCAATGTAATGTTTTGAAACGTCCGGAAGACTCTCGAAGAACTCATCTTATCTGGACACATGCTTGGCGAAGATCCCTAACACTAGACAGACCGACACATTGTATATACCTAGATTGACCAAAAGCAGTCAAAATGACTGCATTGTTAAAGAATAGCTAATGTGTAAATAAATTCGTTTTAAAATTAATTTATTATATTTTATATATTATTTACACTTCATTCGACATAAATTTCATAAATTTAGAGAGAAAAAGAAATACAATAAACACCTTATTAGAACATGTACTACCTAAAAATTCAAATAACAAGTACTAGTTTCACTTATTGAGTAATCAATTCTTGATAATCAATTGGCAGGATATGATATGGAAAACTAAAACCACGTAAACTCCAACCGAGACTGCGATCGCCCTTGTGAAGGAGAAGAGAAGAGAGAGAAAACACGCTAAAGGTGGCAATGGAAGCGCCATCAATATAATGACGCACGAAGCAGAATTTTAGCAGGACATCGAATGACGACAACAACTGCTAGAAACCAAATCCGAGAGAAAAATGACCCACTGCCAGGAAGAAAGAGAGAAAGCAGAGCGATGGTAAGAGGAGTCGGTGGGGAGCGGCGAAGATCGTTGATGGGCCTTCGCCATTGCTTGAATTGAAATGAATGGCGACAGGGCCGAGAATGGAAACTGAATGGCAAATTGGGAAGGCAAATGATGGATACGGCGAGGATGACGTCAAGTCTGCAAATGGGAGGACGCGGACGAGGATCTGGTCCACGGAGTGGAGAATTATAATTATTTTTTTAATTTTGTTTTTAATTAATTTTTTTATTTAATGAATTTTATACATTTATACAATTAATTTTATTTTATAATTCTCCAAGGTTCTTTTCATATCTCTCACCCACTCTTCCACCCTCGGTCAGGCACTGAGTAACGCGTGATGATGATTTAACTGACTCACATGTCCCCGAAGGACATCGGTTCTACTCGTTGTTGTTTATACTACTGCTACACAATCCGTGGCTGTTTTTTGCCGTTCTGCTGTTATTGCAGTTGTTAATATTGGTTCGAAGCATTCAAGCAATAGAGAGGTTAACCAGTGTGGTTCGTTGTCAGGGAGAATGAGATAGGGCGAAATGTTGACAATAACATCACGAGAAGGAGGGAGTATAAGGAAGATGTAGTGAGAGGTTGAAAGAGAATCACGTTCAAGCTCTACAAGACACACACAGGAAATACACACACGCACTCAAGTTAGCCAGGACAAAAGGTGCTTCAACATTTACCCTGCAACAAAATGAAGAAGAGGAAGTATAAAACAGAAAAGGTAGAATATAAAAATATAGGAGGGAAGAAAGGATATGAATCATACTGAAATTGCATACAATTCGTTTTATTCTAAAATCGGAAAACGAAACGAATTTTCGAGGAACGCCATCGGCCATTATTCCTGGAAGCTGTGTTTGAAGTTCTGTTGCTCTTATTGTTACTATGACTGATAGTGTTGATGTTTTTGTTCTCATTGAAAATGACATAATGCCTACGATTCGCTGTAAATGTTTTATTGTTGATTAAAAGCTACAAAGGTTTTTTATATCAAAATTATGAGAAACTATTTAATTTCTTATTTCTCTATTTTATTTCAATGGCATCAGAACAAATATTTGGATATAAAATAAAAAAATGAATGAATTAATTTATTTTATGAAATTTTCGGTTGCAATCTCTGGGATCATACAAACTCACTTTTGAGCATAGAATTGACCGAAAGCAACCGCCTCTCAGAGTCCTGATGAAGCCATCAATTAGGTAAACCACGAAAACCAAAAACAAAATATACTCCACGACAAAGCAATTAATTCGACAACAACAGCAACTAAGTTTAAATAATATGAAAATGAATGTATAGCTGGGAAAATTAACATGATAACGAGATGAAATTTTAAAAAATCGACTTTGAGTTCAACTAGAATTTGGAATGAATGAGGGAGAAAGTAAAATAAAATGGAAGAGAGCGGTTGAGATTGTGCAAACGAGAAGATTTAATAATAAGAGTTAAAAAGTGAAAGAGTTCTCAGAAGTGATGCTGATGATAAATGATGGAGAAAGAAAGAGAGCGAACGCAAGCGAAACGGGACGTCTTTAATTAATTGTTAAAACTCTTTTGGGGTAGATAAAATTTACACTCGTAAATTTCAAATCAGCACTTTCACTCAGATAAAATTTCTAATGGGGTGGTGTTAGGGACAGTAATGAGTGACCAAGACCTAGTGGTAGGTAGTGGGATTCTTAAGACTTACTTTCTCAGTGCCACCTGGGAAAACTGAGGAGAGAAACAAAAAGAGACAAAATTTTGTTGAAAAGAATATTATTTTGTACTGGAAGGGGAATGAATTCCGTCTGGCTAGTTGGGTTAGAAAATTCCGCAGAGATCTGCGTGCAAGGAAAATTTCCTCAATTTCCAATCAAATTAAATTCCCGCTGAGAAAAGTTTCGTTCAATTTGAATATTTTTTCCTACCAATTTTCGATTTCGCAATCATATTTTTTGACCATTCTCGCATTTCCTCTCGCCAGTCGTTTCTTATCCACTTCTTCCTTCACTTTTCCTTAATTTTCACTCTCTCGATCACTGTGATTTTCTCTCCAGAAAAAAGAGGGAGAGACAACCCCTCCCTTTTCTGTTTATTTCGCTCTGTCCTAACATTGGTGACAATTCGAAGTTTTCGTTTCAATCTAAGATTCATTTCGATTTCGAAAAGCTTAGTTTTCGAAAAGAGACAAAGGCGGCTCCTTGATAATTGAAATCGATATCCGCAAACTCAACGAAGTTTCTCTCAAGGTGTTCCCGGAGATCCTCCTATTCGAAGAATTTTTGGCAATTATACAATTGTAGAAAACTTTCAAATTAATGAAAATTTCATACAGGATTTCCTCCCAAATGCAATGCGATGCGGCCTCTGTGGCGTAGGTTCCAGTGAGGTAATGAAGGAGAAGTAGGAGTGGAATAACCATCTGCCACAGGAGGAAGAATCTTAAATCGTAAGCGGAAGTCGTTCGATTAATGGGCTTGAGTAAATTGTGCATTGAACGATATATCGATGTCTAACAGAATATGCTTTGTGTTCAATGTATGATTTTAAGTTGCAGGTTTATGTCATTCCAGAGAAGAGACATCTTTATTTAGATTTCTCTTATTTCTCACATTGGTCCCCGAAGATAAGGGACAGTGAGATTGAGAGAGGAAGACAGAAAATGCGAATGTTTAAAAAAATAGAGAAAGAGGTGAAGGGTGGGGATAAAGTCGAATGAATGAAGTCAATTCGTCGCCATGCGTGTGTGAGCGTGTTTTCCGCACAAGTTGGCAAATCGCTCCAAACACAGACTCAACCACATACAAGCACACAGGAAACACAAGCATACAAGCACAAGTTATATATATATAACCCAGCGTCGCCTCAAGTTGACAACACAGATTTCGATCTCGCTTATCAACATTCCATTGCATTTCTTCGCAACATAATAGTGTTTCGCTTAGCAACATTCCAATGTCTCTCTTCGCAACATGATAGACTCTCTCTAAGCAAAACACTGATGCCGTTCTTTGTGAAACGAAATGATGCTTTGAAACACATGTCGCTTTGAGACCCATTGTCACCAAGCGGTCATCGTCGCTAAGCGGACACTTGCGGTGCCGAAATTGCAAGTACAGCAACAACAAAAACGAAGCGAAGCCATCAACTCTTATGAGAATCGCTGGCTTCGATAGAATTTAAGAATAGCTTTAAGATCAGTTGTAAATTTGAATTGAAGGAAATAGGACATTAAAGAGTTTATCTTTTACCTATAAAATTGCTTTTTTATTTAAAAAGAGTATTCTCGAATGGTGCAACTCATTGAATTGAATTGAAAAAAGAGTATTTTCAAATAATAAAACTGGCGACGAGGATGGGATGCTTTTAAAAAGAAAAGCATCTCGTGATACGAACACTCAACAAAAATTTTGTAAATAAATTTTTAAAGTGAAAGTGCACAAAAATATAGTGACTATATACAATATATATTTGTATAAAAATATAATATATTGAATATTATATACGGTGACATAAACACCTCATACTGAACAATTTTTGTTAAAAAAATCGTGGTGAATTTAACACGAAAATCAATTACCAGTGTTGAATATTATATATAATATATTGAATATTATATACAGTGATATAAACAAATCGCAGTGAACAATTTTTGTTAAAAAAATAAAATCGTGTTTGAACACGAAAAACTCTACAAATTTTGTGAATAATTTTGTGATCAAAATATGAATTAAAGTTAATGTAAAATTAACATTTTTTTTTCAAAAATACAAAAAACACAATATTTTTTTTAAATAACATTAAAAAATTATTATTGTAATAACTTTTGTGCAACAAGTTTCTGCACTTAAATTTGTGCTGAAAAAAAAAAAACATACGATCCAACATGGCGCTCCCACTCAGTGAATGTTTACGAGAAGCAAGAAGTGTCCCAGCTTTTAATGGAACAAGTGAATACAATATTTGCAATTACCTACGAGACGTCAATGCTGTGCTTTCACTCACCAGTGCGGAACATCAACAAGCTGTGAAAACCATTTTAGTCAACAAATTACAAGGTAGAGCTTTGCAAGTAATTGAATCTTTAAATAATCCAAATTGGGATCAAATATGTTTAAAATTAAGAGAGGAATTTGGTATAAAAGAGTCTTATTTTAGACTTCGCGAAAATGCTTTAAATGTTAAATGTAAAAATATAGAAGAGCTTCATTATAAATTAAGTCAAATTTTGTATTTAATGAATAGGAAATACAACATAGAAATCAATAAAGATGAAAACTATTCACCAGTAAATAATGAAAAATTGATTTTCAATGTGTATTTAAATTTCTTACCGATTCATATTAAAACATTATTGTTACAGAATAACATACAATCGATCGAAAAAGCCAAATCGTATTATTTAGAAAACGATTTAATAAAAGACATATCATCATAAAATTCTTGTGCTACTAAAGAAATTTCTCGATTTGATAATAATTATAATACAAATAGAAATTATCGAAATATTTACAATAGAAATAACAATACTTTTCAAAATCCTTGTAATAATCAACAATACAATAGGAATCCAAATGTTAATAAAAATTATAATAACCATTCTAATGTTTATCAAAATTACAATCGAAATCCTAATGCTTATCAAAACTACAATAGAAATCCAAATGTCCCTCAAAATTACAATAATCAAAATCATACGTATAATCAAAACCATACGCAGAATTTTAGAAATCAAAATTCAGGGAATAATCGAAATTTCAAAATAAATCGAAACCGTCAACATAATGTCGAGCCAATGGAAATTGATAATATTGTTCCATCAGAAAATTTTCATTTGCGTCGAGAAAATATCAACTACCCATAATTAAAATAACAATTAATAATATTGCGGTCAGATGTTTGGTAGACACCGGAGCAGCTACCACGGTAGTAGATCTCAATTTTTTTCAGAAATTTAATAATGTTTATAGTTTGCAAAACCCATATCTGATTAAAACATTGACGGGTTTCACAAGGGTGTATCGGGAGACAATTGTCCCAGTCCCATTACAGTTTAATGCTCCAGGGAAGACAATGTCTATAAAACTTATAAATTTTGAAAATAAACAATTTGATTGCATACTAGGAAATAATCTATTAAAACCAATAGGTGCAATAATTAATTATAAAGAAAATAATATGTACATAAATAATTATTGCATACCTTTGGATCCCGAAATAAATATGCCATTTAATTATGGAGAAATAACTATGTTAGAGAATGAAGAATTCGATATAAAGATTTAAATAGGGAGGAGGAAGAGAAACGTCATACATTTTTAATTAACAATTTGAAAACATTTTATAAAGAAGGTCAAAATTTAACAACAACTAATACGATTAAACATCGTATAATAACAAATTCAAATAAACCCGTATACAGTAGATGTTATAAGTACCCTCAAGTACATGAAGGGGAAATAGAAAAACAAATCAACGAAATGTTGAAACTAAATATTATTCGACCTAGTAATTCGCCATACAATTCTCCACTTTGGATCGTACCAAAGAAAATGGATAACACGAACGAAAAAAAATGGAGAGTTGTAATCGATTACAGAAATTTAAATAATATAACAATTGATGACAAATTTCCTTTACCGAATATTGAGTCATTTTTTGATAAATTCGGGCGATCACAGTATTTTTCAACTTTAGATCTGGCAAAGGGGTTTCACCAAATTTTAATGGATGAGGCTTTTTCTACGCCTAATGGTCACTTTGAGTTCATCAGAATGCCATTTGGTCTCAAAAACGCCCCAGCCACATTTCAGAGGCTAATGAATCACGTATTATGTGATTGCATTAACAAAATTTGCGTCATTTATATGGACGATATTCTGGGTTTTTCAACCTCTTTAAATGAACACTTTGAGAGTCTTAATAAAATTTTTAAAAGATTAAATGAGCATAATTTAAAAATTCAATTAAATAAATGCAACTTTCTAACGCGGCAAACTGAGTTTTTAGGACATATAATTACAAAAGAGGGAATAAAACCAAATCCTAAAAAAATAGAAGCGATAACAAAAGTTCCGGTTCCAAAGACGGTAAAAGAAATCAAATCATTCCTCGGGCTTACTGGCTATTACAGAAAATTTATTAAAAATTATTCTATGATTGCCAACCCGATAATTAAATACTTGAAAAAAGGGGCCATTATTGACATTAATGATTCAAGTTATGTTGAAGCATTTAATAAACTAAAACAATTATTTACTAATCCGCCAATATTAGCTTTCCCTGATTTTAATAATAAATTTGTTGTTACCACTGATGCAAGTAATTTTGCTATTGGGGGAGTTTTAAGTCAAGATTGCCGTCTTGACTTGACTTGACCCATTTGTTATGCTAGTCGAACTCTTAATGGTCATGAAACAAATTATCATACACTCGAAAAAGAATTACTAGCTATTGTGTGGAATATTAAATATTTTAGGACTTATCTTTATGGTCGTAAATTTACAGTTCAAACCGACCACCAACCTTTAAAATGGTTGTTTTCTTTGAAAGATCCTAGTTCAAGAATTATAAGGTGGAAAATAATGTTAGGTGAATACGATTTTGACGTAGAGTATGTTAAAGGAAAAAATAATAAAGTAGCTGATTTTCTAAGTCGATTAAATGACAACGAAAATCTCGAAATCAAATCACTTTTTCATTTGGATGAAGAAAATGAAACTATTCATACTAATGTTGAAGAATTAAATAATCATTTTTACATTGCTGACTGTATTGTAAACAAATATAGAACTGAAATCAGACTAATGAAAAATAAAACTTTAGAAACAGAAATTTTGTTCAACAAGTATAAAGTGATTTATGTGGAAAAAGATGATTTAAGTAATGTTCATTATTTAAATGATTTATTTAGACGAAACATAAAAAAAGGAGCAATTGGAATATATTCCGAACTCAGTGATAGTGAATATCATGTTATTCAGGAAAAATTAATTGAACTTTTTAGTAATGATAAACAAATAAAATTCATTAAATGTTTAAAATTGGCTAAGGATATTCTTACTGAAGAAGAAATTTTAGAAATAATTGAATCAATACATTCTTCTTCGAATCATAGAGGTATTTCTGAAAATTTTGAAGAAATTAAAGATTTATATTTTTGCCCAAAATTATTTAAATATTTAAATAAATATATTAATTTTTGTCAAGTCTGTAACGAAAATAAGTACGAAAGAAAACCATTTAAAAAACGCTTTAAATATACGGAAACGCCCAACAGACCGAATCAAATTGTCCATTTAGATATATTTTATATTAAAAATTCACATTTTTTAACTTCAATTGACAGGTTTACTAAAATTGCAAGTGTGCATAAAATTCCGGATAGAAATGCTTACACTATAAAAATTAAATTAGAAGAAAGATTAGCATATTTAGGGAAACCAGAGCTATTAATAATGGATAATGAATTTAATAATTCATTAATAAAATTGTTTTGTCGTGAAAATCAAATAGAAACTCATTTCACAATACCTAACACTCATACGGGAAACTCCGATATAGAACGTTTCCATTCAACTCTTTTAGAACACATCAGAATTTTACTTGATAAAAATGAAAATCAGGATATTGAAGAAATAGTTATACGAGCTGTAGGTTTTTACAACAACTCTATTCACTCTACCACGAAGGTAAAACCAATGGATTTTATTAATAAATCTGATTTAAATTATGAAGAAATTAAAAAACGCATAAGTAAAAATAAAATTCGAGCAATAAATAAAATTAATAAAACCAGAGAAGAAAATCCAAAAATTATTAAAAATGAACTCTACATTAAAAACCCAAGAGCAGTTAGGAATAAAACTACTAAAAGATTTACAAAATATGATAAAAAGAAACATGCAAGAATAGATATAGCTCAAATAAAAAGACCTCTAAAAAGGTTTATAGAAAATACCGATACTAACATTGAAGTTACAAGCTAAAATCAGATCGATTAAAAATTTTCAAAAACTCTTATTGTTAATAAATTAAATCAAAGAAATATCAAAAAAATTAAAAAAAAATAAAAAAAGAACTTTTTTTTGTAACTTTCTAACATTTGTAACTATTAAAAATACAAACAAAAATGTTAAAAATAATTAAAAGTTTTATATCGATTGGTTCAAATTAATTCTTATTAAATGTTCAATAAGATCAATCTTTAATATTATATTTGAACACAAAATTTTGTAAATAAACATAAAACAAAAAGTTAATATTATTGGTACAATTGAAATATTCTTATTCTACAACATAAATGTAAACATGGAAACAAAAACGTATGTTACTGTAACTGCACTCTGAATTTAAAAGTACAAATAATTTAATTTCAAATAATTACAAAATCTAGATATAAACAATTATTGTTATAAGAAATGAATTAAAACATAATATATTCTTGAAATGTTAAATACAAATTCGAAGGGACTCGAATCTTAAGGGGGGGCGAGTTATATATATATAACCCAGCGTCGCCTCAAGTTGACAACACAGATTTCGATCTCGCTTATCAACATTCCATTGCATTTCTTCGCAACATAATAGTGTTTCGCTTAGCAACATTCCAATGTCTCTCTTCGCAACATGATAGACTCTCTCTAAGCAAAACACTGATGCCGTTCTTTGTGAAACGAAATGATGCTTTGAAACACATGTCGCTTTGAGACCCATTGTCACCAAGCGGTCATCGTCGCTAAGCGGACACTTGCGGTGCCGAAATTGCAAGTACAGCTACAACAAAAACGAAGCGAAGCCATCAACTCTTATGAGAATCGCTGGCTTCGATAGAATTTAAGAATAGCTTTAAGATCAGTTGTAAATTTGAATTGAAGGAAATAGGACATTAAAGAGTTTATCTTTTACCTATAAAATTGCTTTTTTATTTAAAAAGAGTATTCTCGAATGGTGCAACTCATTGAATTGCTTTTTTGTTTAAAAAGAGTATTTTCAAATAATAAAACTCACAGCCACACAAACTAACACACATCCACATAGTACTTAATACATACATGCAGACACACAGACATACCGCCCGTAGGGCCAGGCCAAGGCTACTACGGGGGTCAGCAGGTGGCGGATAGCTGAAAGGCCTGCAGATATGCAGGTTAGCTGTGAATATCAAAATAAACAGTCCCCGACCATAAGCGGCAGTAATGGAGGGCGTAACTAAAGAGGCTACATAACTCTGAGAAAATACTGTGACAGGGCGAGAGGATACCGCCCTCAACTAAGTACCCACAAAAAACCCAGGGAGCGACTGTTCCAAAATGGGTGGCTCCCTGGTCAGCGTCTGTTTTTCTCCATGATTAGGAGCGGCTGAAAATACCCACCTGGCAGAAGGTATAAAATGCTAGTGGCTGCAACCACGAAGTAAAATCTTGCAGAAATGTTAGGTCCAATAAGATCGAAACTTACGGTGCAGGGGGTCGGATCCCCAGTGCCGGCGGCTGTAGGGAGCGAGCAAGCAGGCTCCCAGTCGTCGATATCCAGCGACTGCAATGCTACGGCGGTGGCCCACTTGGCCGCTGTAGCAGATCATGCCACAAGGAACTCACCAGAAGACTGCAACCCGTTTAGCAAAAGCTCAAAAATGAGCAGATCCCCTGTGGAAACAGGAAGCAGCAAACAAACCAGCAACCCGACAGATAACGAAGAGCCCGAAAATGTGGAAGACCAAGTATTGGAAACGGCCACGCCTAAGGGCCTACCCGAGACCAATGGCGCTAGAAGACAGACCCCGAACAATCCAACCCAAACTCACTCCATGAGGCTTGGAAGCAAAATTCGGGACCTTATCGTTATAATCTCCAAGCAGAGACACATCACCCAATCAGTGAAAGCCCTGGTTAACGAAATCGCCGCGCTACACAAAAAAACGCTGGACGAGAGACCGGAAGAAACAGTGCCAATAGCTGGTACAAGTAAAAGTGTCCTGACCTCTCTAATCTCGAGACGTAAAAATGTCGCAAAGGAGAAACGTCTGCGAGAACCCGACGAACTGCCCGAAAGCCTACCATCGGCAAAGAAGACAAGGCCTGTACACGGAAACAAAGACATAACACCCCAAAAAGCCACAGAAGACAACACTGCACGTAGGAGGCAACCGGAACGAGACACAACGAGCAAAGCACCAGAGCAACTCCAGAGAAAAGGCGAGGATTGGTCCGAAGTCAAAAGACGAAAACCCAGAGAGAGGAAAACATTTACTCGGCCTGACGCCCTGATTATCCGGAAAACTGGGGATATGACCTACGCCGAAATGCTTAAACTCATCAAGGCAAAACTTGAGCTGCAAGTACTCGGAGAGAATGTGACAAAGATACGAAAAACAGCTAAAGGGGAGCTATTGCTAGAGCTAAAAGGAAGAGCTGACAAGCAAACGAGCACACACAGAGACCAAATCGAGAATGCTCTACGAGAGGCGGCAGATGTTCGAACACTGAGCCACCAAGTGGTAATTGAATGCCGAGACCTGGACGAAGTAACCACGCGAGAGGAATTTTGCCTAGCCCTGACAGAACAATTTCCCAGCATAGAAACCGTCAGCGAAAGAGCCATAAAGTCGTTACGGCAAACTCGCGATGGAACGCAGACCGCTCTTATCAGCCTACCAGCCGCGGACGCACAGATCCTCCTGAAAAGCGCTCGCATTCGTGTTGGTTGGGTTAGGTGCAGACTCCGGCGAAATATTAAACCGACTAGGTGTTTCAGGTGTCTAGACTATGGCCACGTCGCCAGACACTGCAAAAGCATGGTGGACCACTCCGGCGCCTGCCTCAAATGTGGACAGGTCGGCCACAAAGCTAAAGAGTGTGAAAACGAGGCCAAATGCATAATCTGCCAAACAGGAGAGACAGACCATACAACAGGTGGTCCAAGGTGCCCTAAGTACAAGCTGGCGCAACAAAAGCTATCAGGACAACATGGTTAGATGCATCCAAATCAACCTAAACCACTGCGAAGTAGCCCAAGACTTACTGACGCAAACCGCCATAGAACAGAAGGCGGATGTTCTTATAATAAGTGAACCCTATAAAATACCGACATCTAATCAAAAGTGTGTAAAAGATAGAAATACCAGAGCAGCTATCTGTGCCTGTGCTAGTACTCCCCTCCAATGCAATCCCGACTTCCAACAAGAAGGAGTCGCGTATGCCAAAGTGGAAGACGTACATTTCTACAGCTGTTATGCAGCCCCTAGTCTGAGTCTAAACGAGTTCCAGAACTTCTTAGATCAGCTAACGAACGCTCTAAGAGGCAAATCACCAGTAGTAGTGGCAGGGGATTTCAACGCATGGGCATTGGAATGGGGAAGTACTAGGACAAATCAAAGAGGAGCGGCGCTGTTGGAAGCGTTCTCGCAACTTGACCTGGTCCTCCTCAATACCGGAAATGAGCCAACCTTCGACAACGGCAGAGGTTCGTCCATAATTGACCTTACTTTTGCGAGTCACTCAATAGCTAGGAGATGCACGTGGAATGTATCCAACGTGTATACATATAGCGACCACAAAGCAGTGATATTCGACATAACGCAGCCCACAAGGCGGCAAAGATACAAGACGACCAGGAAAGCACAGCAGATCCAATGGAACATCAAAAAACTTGACGATGAACTACTTGACAATGAGCTGGACGATATGGAAATAGCTACAGGAAACGCTGAAGAAAAGACCAAAAAAGTAATGAGGACTCTGAAAAACATATGCGATGCATCAATGCCAAGACAACGAAATGGAAATCACAGAACACCAGCATATTGGTGGAACGACTGCATTGCACAACTCCGTTCCGAATGCAACGCCCTACGCAGAAGGCAACAACGCCTAAGAGGAAGGACCGGGCATAGACAGAGCCAAGCAGATTTCAAGGCAAAGCGTAAGGAACTACGCAAAGCCATCAACAGAAGTAAGAGCAACTACTGGACCACCCTAATAGACGAAGTACAAAGCAACCCCTGGGGCAGCGCTTACAAAATAGTTTTAAAAAAGACTAAAGGCCCATCGAATACTCCTGTAAGCCCAGAGATCATGAGCAAGATTGTGACCGGATTGTTCCCGCAACATAACGCACTCAGATCCCAGACAGTCACAGTTGAAGGCCCACCACCACTAGTGACAACCCGAGAAATATCTGACATCGCCTCGAAAATAAAGTGCAAAAAGACGCCAGGATTGGATGGTATTCCAAATCGGATCCTGAAGACCTCTATGACAAGAAACCCGGAAATCTTCGCAGATATGTATACTACCTGCATAGCGGAAGGAGTCTTTCCGGCAGGCTGGAAGAAGCAACGACTCGTTCTTCTACCCAAAGGCGACAAACCACCGAACGAGCCATCCTCCTATAGACCGCTATGTATGCTTGATACAAAGATTGGAAACCATCACGGAAGGAGGAGCTGGTCTCTCCGCCCGCCAATATGGATTTAGGAAAAACCGCAGCACAACCCATGCAATCGCAACAGTCTGCAATATAGCGGCTAACGCAATAAAGGGCACAAGATGGAAGGGAGGAAAAAAGCAGTATTGCGCTGTAGTAACGCTTGACATAAAGAATGCGTTTAACTCTGCCAGCTGGACACAAATAATGGCTGCTCTGAAGAGGCTAAACATCCCAAATTACTTAGTAAGGCTAATAGAAAGCTACTTCGAAAACAGGAAACTGGTGTACGATACCGAAGATGGTCCGAAAACGTATCATGTTAGTGCGGGAGTACCCCAAGGCTCGGTACTGGGACCAATACCGTGGAATATCATGTACGATGGCGTCCTGAAAATACCAACACCTAGTGGCGTCGATATTGTAGGATACGCAGATGATATTGCAGTAATAACTGTCGCTAAAACCCTAGAAGATATAGGACTAAAATGTAGCAGGACAATTGACAACGTCAAAAGATGGCTTCAGGAAGCCAACCTGGAACTGGCCGACCACAAAACTGAAGCGGTATTAATAAGCAGCCGTAAAAAAGTAGAAACGCTTGAACTTCGTATAGGCGGACATATTATTAGATCAAGCCCAAGCATTAAGTATCTAGGAGTACTCATAGATCATAGACTATGTTTTAAAGAGCACCTACAACGCACAAGCGAGAAAGCGGCACGAGTCGGAGCAGCACTATCTAGGCTCATGCCAAATATAGGCGGTCCCAAACAACCTATACGAACCCTACTAGCTAGAGTAAACAGCTCTATCATCATGTACGCGGCCCCAGTATGGGCAAAGACGACCATATGCAAAACGTACCTGAGAAATATAGAAGCAGCGTACAGACTTCCTTCATTAAGAATATGTTGCGCCTTCCGCACAGTATCATATGACGCAGTAAATGTTATAGCCTCTAGGATGCCCATAGACATAGAAGCAAAACGAGTCGCAAATTGGTTCAACAACCAAACGGGCCAAAGCAGATCTCACTTCGACGACCAGGCCAATCAAGAGTGGCAAGACCGATGGGATACAACGACGAAGGGAAGATGGACCCATAAATTAATACCACGCATAGACGCTCCAGCAGAAAATGGAGGAAATATTGACCCCTGAAGCAATAATGCGTTTCATGCTAATCTCGCAAGATAATTGGGACGCAGCGAACAGCATAATAACAAAAATAATGCAACAGACCAGACGGGATGAGCAATCGCACCGAACCCTAGAGAATTAGAAGGGAGTGATTAACTCCATCCTGCCCCACGATGGAATGCCTCGATTGGTAGTACCGTGGGGAAAAAAAACAGGAATGTGTGTGGAACAGGTTGAGGTTTAGTACGTAGGCAATAGTGAGACTATTGAATCGTGCATGCCTTCCGGACGGCCGGTAGGTATCTTTTGAAGATTACTC
Organism: Coelopa frigida; assembly: GCA_017309665.1. Taxonomy (NCBI): domain Eukaryota; kingdom Metazoa; phylum Arthropoda; class Insecta; order Diptera; family Coelopidae; genus Coelopa; species Coelopa frigida. Next base: position 16,116,298 of record CM029562.1, read on the forward strand.
AACCATTCGTAAATAAAAAAAAAAAAAAAAAAAAAAACAGACATACCGCCAGGTCGTGTTGGAACAGAAGGAGAGACGAACGTACAGAACTCGCAGAAGCCACACTCGCACACAGAAGACACACATATGCAATCGCAAACTCAGTGCACGCGATTTATTCTTGTGCTACCGCCATGTGTTGCCAACGCCATTCGATTGAAACGAACGTACGCTGCCGTTTCACTGCGTTGCCAACTGTTGAAACTTTTCGATCTGCACTTGTTGTTGCACTTCCAGAAGTTATTGTTCGTTGTCAGCATTAATGGGCGTTTGTATATAAATTGGTTTTATTGTTTTTATGCTATTATTGTTGTTTTCCTTCTTCGGGAGAATGATCAAGTTCGCCACCACAAGTACAAAAACAATTACCTGAGCAATTAAATTGATTTTCATTGCTCAATAATCGTCTATTGTCTTCTCGAGATCCATCGCATTTAGGGTAATCTATTGAGCAAGTAGGTAAATATTGAATAGATATTTAACTATATGAAAGTCTCCTTCGCACCCACTTGGATAACGTCGTGATACCGATCAAGGTGATTATCAAACTACAATTATGATGATGTTTCATGATTATCATCCTCCCTCTGTTCCACCTTTCTGCCTCACTTTATCTCTTTATTTAATTTCATATGAATGATTATTTGTTTAACGTTGTGTAGTACGCCCATATCGATGTTTCCTCAATATTGTTTACACAGACCAACATGTCCGACCCGCCAGCAGTCAGTCCACATTCGACCGACCACCAAACATACACGGGTCGTATGATTAATATTGAATTCAACAAAATTTCACAGGGAAGAAAGGAGGACGGAGTGGAACCATTTATTTTGACTATCTTGTAATCATTTTAAGTTTGGACATACAGAATCACTGGGGGCATACAAGGAATTTTCGCAGATCTCAGTTTAAGATGAGAACCTTACTTTCGAAAACGAAAACAAAACATCGAAAATCAATTGTTGTTGCATGTTTTGCATCAAGCTGAACTACTATAGTGTTGTTATTGGCAACGGTAATTTTATTAAATCTCTCTTTTGGAGTAAATTGATGCGTGGTAAGTCTCCACAAACAACAACCGAGAGAAAGTTTCCACATCTGCAAGATACATTAAAATAGTTTATACACTAACAGCGTCCACTTTCGGTACACGGAAAAAGAAAAAAATTGAACTAAAGCATTGCAACTATAGTCGTTGGAAGGAAAGCTTTCGACAAATATCGAAATTATACCATTCTAACTGTATATCAAATTTGTACTGAGTGCAGGATTTATACGATTTTACCAGGCTGAAGGTAATACTCAGAACTCAATAAATTCTTAAACTCAATAAATTCTTGTTGTTATGTTTCTTTATGCGTAACTAATTTCACTAAATACGGTTATTGGGTAAGCCAACACTTTTTATCGAAAGAGAGAGTTGCAAACATCTGTCACGAAGTAACCTCCAGGCCGAACCGTAATGTTTATCAACTTCAATAGACCGAGACAAAGGGGGAACATTTTGAATGTTTGTGAAAGTTTCAACGGTTCTCACAACGCAATGTTTCGTTTGATTTTCGCGAATCTATGTGGTAAATACAAATAAAACTTTCCACTAAAATCTTTGTAAAGCTGCTGGCTCTAACATTAATGAAAACAGTCAATGATAAGTAGTAGACATTTTGAGAAATGTAAATTCACATTTTTTTGTTGAGTTTTTTTTTACAAACCAAGAACAACAAATTTTCATTTTTATTTAGTAATTTGAAAGATATTAACCTAACAGAAAAAACTCTTTGTACACCAATAATTATATTTAACTAAAAAATCTTTAAAAAAAAACATATGCCATAATTTTTTGGATTCCATGATTCTTTCATATTATAACACAACTGAAAGACATTCTGGTCATTAGACATTTATCAATATTATCAATACACCTTTGCATCGTTCTTTACATTTTTAATAGTGTGTTTTTGACGAACTCGGATTTTGAACGAGAAGTGAAATTTATTTATTTGAAAAACATATTTTGATTTCAAACTTATGTGATTGACGACAAACTTAATCTAATAAGTGTTTTTACAGCAAGTATTTAAATTCTAATCTACAACAGTTTTGGGTGATACAATTCCCCAGGCCTTCTCTAAAGTCTAAGTCTACCATCAGAAATAAAACTAGCGCACCGGGGTCGCTTCGCTCCCCCGGTTTGCCTGGTCTACCCAGGCAAAATCTGTTAACTTCGGCCAGGCCGAAGTTTACATACCCTACACCCTGCATATAACGTTTATTAAAGGAAAAACAGTGCATTTCTATCAATAATTAGTGAAAATTCATCATTACACTTTCAATGCAGACAAAATCTGATTCAACAACGGACTTGGGAGGATTGAAATTTTCAACAATATAAAGTCCAGAAGTACTTGCTGCGCTACTATAAGCAACATATATTGCCGCGCGACTGATTCCACTTGGAAGATGAACAGCCATTTGGAAATATGTAGCTCCCTGACTTTTGTGGATTGTGATCCCTTCAGCAGGTACAATTGGAAATTGTATTCTCTCAATCGTCACCTGCTCATTACGTTTATATTGAAAGGATATAATTAATTTTTTATGGGCGTTCATTGAGGTTCAGTTGGATGTGGTCTCTTTCTTCTTGCATTCACTCCCACCTTTCATCAGCCAATAACATCCATAAAGTAGTTGGATTTCTTGTAGATCTACGATTTTGTATGGATGGTGCTCGTGTCCTATAAGAGATATTTTCCATTTGATTCTTGGGAACTCTTGGTAGCAATATTTAATCCAATAACTGTCTATATGGTTTACCATATCCAACATTGAGCTGTTGCTTTTGAGCTGAGCTGTAGCTTGTCAGATACCCAGATACACCAGATACCCCATATACACCTTTTGCTTTATATGGGAGGTGGGGGTGTCCGATGGGCGATTTTTTCCATTTCTGCCTTTTAAACTGGTATCAGTGGAACATGATCACACACAAAATTTCATCTCGATATATACCATAGTTCACCAGATATCCCATATAAACCTTTTGCTTTATATGGGAGGTGGGCGTGTCCGATGGGCGATGTTTTCCATTTTTGTCTTTTAAACTCGTATCAGTGGAACATGATCACACACAAAATTGCATCTCGATATATACCATAGTTCACCAGATATCCCATATAAACCTTTTGCTTTATATGGGAGGTGGGCGTGTCCGTTGACCGATTACCCATTTTTACATACAAGTAGCTTATAAATATAGAAATACTAAATTCTACTAAATTTCAAGTCAGTACCTCTTACCGTTTCTTCACAAAATCTATTTCCACAGACAGACACACAGACAAACAGACAGACAGACAGACGGACATAACTAAATCGATTCAGGAGGTGACGCTGATCAAGAATATATATACTTTTCCATACCTACGACCTCTCCTTTAATGCGTAACAAACGGAAGGACAAAATGAATATACCCTTACCCACAGGGTGTAGGGTATAAAAATGTGTATTTGGATCTATTTGATAATATTACATTGCGGCAAAACAGGTGAATCCTTTAGATATTTCCGTGCGAAAAATGTAATATGCTTTTAATCCGTACTAAATATAATGAAACACAAATCCTTTTTTGCATTGGGAAATTATACAAAAATCAAACTTTATTGACATCATCAATATATTTTAATTAATAGAGTTATGAATCCGGTTTACATTATACGTATTTTATTTGATACATAAATAAATGTGTGGTGAGCCTCCAAAGTCCTCCAAAGATCTTGGTTTGTTGCCCTATTTCTCGTCAACCTCCATCCAGGTTCGACCGAATTTTTGTACTTCGCTTTACAACTGTAATATAAACATTCTTGTTATAAAAGTGTCCCATATCTATATGAATATAATATTTGTACATACACATAACCATCCAAACAATAATTTTCTCCTTAAATTTCTGGTGATGATTTATAGGTCATCACTTGGAATCAAAGCCGACACATTCCTACCATTCTGAAGACCATGGGAACATAATGTGTCCCAGTAATATTCTTAATAATATCAAGGGTCTCCTTGTCTAGGCTCCTGGACAGTGTTTCCATAGATCCCATTGCCTTTCTACGCCAGGCCACCAATCAGTGACAGTCACATTGTACATTGAGCCAAGCACTGAGCTTTGCTATTGATCTGAAAAAACATATTCATATTATTAAAAAATCATATAGAAAATGGAAATCGTAAAAAACTATCTTGCGAGTACAGGAACTAAAAGGAATAATCTGTTAAGGTAGGAAATTCTCGAATATTCAACTACTATTTTAAAGAAGGCAAATACACACTCAAAGTTAATGTGAATCCTTGAACCATCAGCAGAAGCTCGTGGTAAGGACTACAAAAGATGTTGTTGTAGACGACGATGTCCTCGACGATGAAAAAGGGGACAACAACAGAAATCGACCTATTATTATGTGCGAGTGCGAAGGAAAAAGATTTCTCAACAGCTTCTGCGAATTGAGATCAGTTCGGGGTTAGCAGCAACATGAATAAGAACAACAATAAACAAATGAGCAGACGGTGGGTGGCGGAAAAGGACTACAGAGTGAAAGTTGATGAAAAGGCGTGGCAAATGGTAAAGTTTCGAGTTGTTTTTGGCAGTGGAAAATTTGAAATTTAAATCTCGAAAAATAACAACAATAATAATAGTCGAGGGATAACAATAAAAATGCGAATAATGAGAACACCGAGAGTAAAAACAGGCAACAATAAGAGTAACAACAACTATCTATAAAACAAAGGCATCTGAAAAGAAGGAGAACGTATTGCAACATATACACCCACTCCCCACTCTCTCATACACCCACTCAAGTACTCACGCTCTCAGACACACGACATCTTTGCTTGACGCGAGTGTAGGTGAGAGAGATAAAGATAAAGCCTTAAGCGTGGATTTCGGAGAGCCAATAATTCAATCTCTAAGGGATGAAACTGCCAGGATGTGGGTTTAAAGTAAAATGGTACATAAATCACCAACTCAGCCGCCGGAAGTCCTTATTCGAGTCTCTAGGTAATCACATCACTTTTGGGAATGCATGCACGAGAGACAGCGATGGAGAGATTAAGATTAAAGTAATGTAATTGCTAAACGACTCCTCTTCAATAACTTGTGCTTACATTCAAATATTTATTAAAATAATACCCCAAATTATGCCCACATTTGTCTGTTAGAAGAACGTCGACATAATTAAAGCCATGGTCCAACCCCTACAGGCTCCCCTAAACGCGGTAGGTGGAGGGATGGTGGGTGACGGAAACCTCGTCCAAAAGAAGGTAGTCATGGAAAGTCGGCGCTTTCGTGACACGAAGAAACCTCGCTCTACGCCTCGTCCTCACATCCCACGAGCTCCCTAGACCATCCTCCTTCTACTCATTGGACTCAACTACTCCTACTTGGACCCCTCTCTAGAAGACTTAAAATGCGTAATGAGAGAGATGAATTGGGAACCTCAAGCTTCCTCCCTCATCAGACCAACCACCGCCTGCACTGACTCCTCCTGCACCACTCCCGCTGAGGATGGCACTCTCGAAACCAACGCTCGTTGCCAAGTGAATTACAGGCTTGGAGTGGAAGAGTGGATGGATGAATGAATGAAGTGTTCGCAGACAGTTGGCAGCAGTAGCAACAGAAACTCCTCTACCCATTGCTTAGAGCGGGGCGAGTAGAGTGCGAAAGAGGCTCAATTCATGTGGATAGTGGTGGGTAGGAGGAGATGAAGGAGATGTAATGCTTTGGCAGATGGTGGAATTGACATGAATCAAAGCAGAAGAACTGCAAATTAAAACGTATCCTCGGGGCTCTGAATCAGATGCGGACGAAGTGAAGAAGGGAGAGAGAGCGAAGTAGACAGGCGAGCCAGAGGAAAGAGAAGAGGGCGTGGCGCGGGAGTCGGCAACGAACGAATGCATGTCGCGCAATTGAAGGGATTTTATTGTCTTTAGCCGAGAGTTGGCCGCATTCGAGAGATACAGAGATACAGAGGAGAAGAAAAGAAGAGAGGGAAGGAGAAGGAAAATAACGAGTGAGTGAGGAGAAGTGAAAAGAGGAGAAAGGGATTCTGAAGAGTTTCTGGTAAAGAGTTTGAATCTCGCAGGACAGTAGTAAAAAGGAAAATTAACGTATGAGTAGGTGGGAATGGGGGAGAAAAGACACAAATGTAGATGTAAATATAGCAGAGAGTCGGCGATACTGTCAAGGAAAGAAGAGTTTTCTATGTATTAGTCAACAACAACCGTTTGTATTGTAACCACAGCCATAACAATAACAACCAATAATAAACTTTGACGAAACTTTGTATTTTTAAGTGAACTGCTATGGAACACGAAGGTGCGATGAATGATATGAGAGGGAGAGAGTGACAAAGAGGTGAAATTGAAAACGAAAAGAGACTGAGAAGGTTTTTCAAAGGAAGAGGGAAGGAGGTTCTGCTCGTCGCGGCAGAAATCGTAGTTAAGTCGACTGTTAGAGAGTTGTTATCAGTGCTCTAACTAACTCATACACTTCCTCTAACTATCTGTCTCTCTCCCTGAATGCGGTTTAGTCCTTTGATTCTCTGTGTCCTCTTCCTCTAGTGGTTGAGTCTCAATTAAGAATATTTTATCAAATCTAATTAAGAAAGATACAGAAAGAGTGCATCTCCCCGTCCACAAGCTTGGAAAGAAATAGAGAGAACGAAAGAGAAGAAGAGTTGGAATGAAATAATTGCTTCCGAATTGAGTTTGCGGCTTGCGTTCAGGCTTTAGCTGCAGGATTCACTCGCAGGCGAATAAAAGAGTTTTTCAACCAGTCGCTCCCAGAGCTTCGAGGAAATTTTGAATCACTGTGTCAGCCATTTCGTTTTCAATATTCTCCTACTGCCTCCCTCTCTGTCAACCAGAAGTTGGCGTATGTCATGTAGCAACAACAAAAATAAAAAAAAACCACCCAGGGATTAATAAAAATTTAAAACCAAAATACGAATCTTATTTATATTAAAATGAAATAAGTAACAAGAAAGAATTTACAAAAGAAGAATGAACAACTGTTTATTTCGAGTGATTTGATTGAAGTGAATTTACTGTACAAACAAACTTTTCAATAAAGTACAAAAGCATATGTGATTGCAAACATGAAATATAAATATAAAAATTAACAAGTGGAATTGTAACAGGTATTATTTCAACAACGAATGACAACAAAAATACGAACGACAACAACAATCAATTGGATTCGATCAAATAAATTCATTTCTCGACCGTTGGAATTTGAACAACGAGCCGTGAACCCTGAGTGAAGGAAGAAATATTCAGAAAGACAGTGCGAAGTAGGGAGAGAGATAAAAAATAATGAATAATGGCCATTCTTTGACGCTATTAGAGCGGGACGAATGATCCTCTCTTCAATGTCAACCCCCTCAGTCGACATCAGGATGCGAGTGGTTTTCTTTTGCAAAAGCATCGTCTTGAATTGGATGATATATAGTTTTTTTTTTTTCAGTCTTTGTGTTTCTATTTTTTATAGTAGTTTGTGTTGTTATATGCATCATTGCTCCTCTTGCGTCGTGATAAATCTCAGTTTCTCTACCTTCTCAATATGTCCGTTACCGCTTCTGTCACCAGCATTTATCTCTGTCTCTTTTTAAGTCGACTGATACCTCTAGCTCTCTTCTACTTACTGCTTTCAGAACTACAAGTATGTCCATGTGTCTATGTGTGTCTCTCTGTACAAAGCAGTGAAAGACGAAGAAAGACGAAGGGTTTTAAAATAGCAAAGGACACAACGCTCGCCATCAGGATGATTGGACGGAGCATACCTATATACAGGCTGTATATATTAAACGGTCGTTTTATATCAGTGTGTGTGAAATTTCTTTGCCAGCGGCATCAATTGTTCATCAAAAGTTAAGAACACAAAGGACATAACTTTCTGCGCCCGCCTCTATGTCCAGATCTCTTAGTTAAAGATGATAAAAGTAGTTCTCAAAGGGACAAAGATAGAGTTAGGATGTTAGAGTGAGAGAGAGATAGAGAGAGATATTTAGAGAGATGGTAGTGATGAATGGAGAGAATAATATGACCAGACTACATGGAGGCGAAGAGTTGAAAGGGCATAAACGGAGATCAAAATTCTGTGTGAGAGTGAGACAAAAAAGGAGCCTCAGGCCTATATGCTGATGAACTTCAAACTGACTTCCTCCTTCTCTCTCTCTCTTTTTTCTTTTTATTCCAGTGATTACCCTATGTCCTTCACCGTACAGACCTTCATATGTCAAAAGGTCCAAAGCCAAATGTAAGAGAAACAATTCCAAAGAAGACATGTCGAAAGGTTTTCATTCGCACAGTGCGTCTAAAAACTAAGAGCAAGGGTGACAAGAGCAAGGCGATATCAACAACGATAATAAGATAAGAAAAGAGAAACGAAAAGATAGAGAGAGAGAAACTTGTCACGGATTAGAATCAGCAGAAGCACTTCTCGCAGATTCAAGCGATTAAGTCAAGGAAAGCACAGTGCTTGGAGAGGGAGATAGAATAAGGGCAGATAGGAGAAAATTGGTAGATGGCAATAAGAACAAGTACTAGAATAAGAAATAGAAGTGCAAGAAAACCTTACCAAAACGATAAACGTACGATGTACGATAAGCGAATTCTGCAAAGGTTTCATTCTGTGGTATCTGAAATATAAGAGAGAAAAAGACGAAAACGTTAGAAAGGAAAATTCTTCGAATTATGTAAAGAATATAAAATGATTATATGTATACATTTCAATGCAATGATTACCTGTTATTCTCCTCCAATCAAAGAGAATAATTTAAATAGAGGATAGCAAAAAGATTTCGATTGATTTCAGAGAACCGATTTAAGTCTATCAAATTATAGAACGAGTGAAAAGAAGTGGAATGATTTTAATTCAAATCGAAAATCCCCTAGCAGGATTAAAATCATCGATTGGCTCAAAATTCTAGCCAGGTGAATGGATTACAAGCTAAAAGTATAAACATGAATTTACCTAAATCCACAGACAATCCCAATATTTTGGGTTTCCTCTGGAACCCCAACACGATGGTGCATTATTTCTCTCCCTTTCTTATATTTGCTCTCTATCTCTCCTTTTCTGCAATAATTTGCAGTTAGGAGCAAAAGAAGGAAGAAAATTAATATGAAAATATTATGCGCCAAGGATGGATTCAGATTGGAAAGAGAAAATCGAGGAGAGAGGAGGAGGAGGAGAGGAAATCGAGTAAGAGAAAAATATAGAGGAAGAGAGAGGAAAAGAAAGAAATGTGGTGAGGGAGGGAACAAGATGGAGGGGATTGCAGAATCGGGCAAACGTTGCAAGCTTGAAATTCTAAATTTATAGCTTTATCCTAGTCTCTTTACATATGATAAAAATATCCTCACACATGTACATAGATAGGAGTGTACAAGAATGAAAGATACAAAGAGAGGGAGATAGAGGGAAAGTAAGAAAGATAGAGCGGGAGATAGGCGAGAAGTGAGAAAGATAGCGAGAGAAATGCGAGGTTATCCTTTCAGTTTTTATTAAATTAACATATCCTGGATGAAGCGCATAAAGCAAGTATTTTACATTTGCCACATGCATCTTCACAAAAAGCTAGTAAACACACACATACGCACGAACGCTCTCATCCACACACCTTCACTTCTATACCTAGGTGAAGGAAGAGGTTCGGTATGACTAGTCGGTTCAAGTATTCTATCGTGAGTTATGTTGGGATAATCGCAGGATGATGGAATTATAGTAAATATTTCATGGATCATCCACATATCACAAGGAAGCCTTTTAACAGACTATGATATATTTTGTTATTTCTATAGACGTAGATCTAGTTCATAGGAATATAGGTATGAGTTCAAAGAATCCTGGTTGTGTATTTAATGCTGATGTCGATTATTTGAATTCTATCGAAATAACTGCTCCACTCTCTTCCCTGAAACAGAAACAAACGGAAATTATGATAATCTTCCATCTGAGGGTGAATCCACTCAGTAGACATCTGTCTGCTTTATGTTAACATCCTTTTGAAACTCTATTCAGAGATCCTTCATGATTGCAATGCCACGCCCAAACAATTGGAACAATAACAGCCAAATCTCGTCATCTTCCTCTTCCTCCAGCTCTCCATGACTGGTTGCGATTTCGTTTTGATTTCGGTCTGTTTTCAATTTTCAGCAATTTTCGCTTTGTAAACAGTATGATGGGGAGGATTTTCTATCTTCAAGTTTTTCCTCACATTTTTTGATTCTTGTAAGCAGTTTTCATTTTTTGATTTCAGTCAGTTTTCAAATATGTTGGGATTAAAAACAATACAAAGAAGAAGGTTAGCAATTGAACAAAGTAAATCAAAATAATGTATAAAAATAAAGAAATACAACAAAGTAATCTACAATCAAGTATACATCAAATAAGCAAAAAAAATGAATCAAGTTCAGTTCGTGTTGTGCGGGTCCTCGAATCGAGCTTGGAGGGTCCTTCATTAGGGATGTCGTGCTGTACAGCCTATGTTGACTATGTTGTTCTTTTTATCTTTATTCTATTCTTTTATAATTGTTGTTGTAATTATAAGTCGTTATTTTAATTGAAGTTATTGGCTTTTTAATTAAGCTTCCAACAGCGACAACAAAAACAAATATAGGAATATCAAAATTTATGGATAAAGCTCTCTCATAGAAAATTAATATGCAATAGGTGGAAACAGGACGATATTTTCGCATGTCCTTCATCGGAATCATGATGCCTTCGTCGTGCGTTAATTTCAGTGTTGCCATCTAATATTCAGCACTTTTCTAATGAAATATTTCACCGACGATGATGACCCAAAAGAGCTTCAGGCCATGAGAGAACCAGAGAATGACAGAGAGCGAATGGAAGAGGGGGAGGAGAGTGAAAAAACGCACACGTTTGTAGAATTAAAGCTCATTTAAGTCCTCAAAGGGCAGAATGAGAGGGGTTGGTAGGATGAATTAGGGGAAGGGGATAGGTTACCATTATGGCCAAAAGGTCCCTTTTTGACATTGCGTACTGAATAAAATATATAACTATAACTTCCCCTTTTAATAATTGCCAGTACTGCCACATTCTCAGTTTATCTCTCAATAAATCACCAGATTATAAGACATTGCGAAAAAAAACTCAGCCATAAAAAACCTAATCTTAAACGTAGAGACAGAGAAACCCTTATAATTGGAGAAAAAGTATTCGAATTAAAGAAAGGACACGCTTGCAAATTTTTAATAATTACAATCAGAGTATTATTTTCAGTTTGCTCGAAGATCATAAAACATCAGATGGGAAAGGAGAAAGGGGATAAAAAAGTAAAAGAATAAAAAAAATACTCCTCAATTTTCTCAGCAGAAATTATTGCCATACACTTTGCCCTTAAACACATTAAAAATTCAAAACAAATGTTTGTGATATGTTCTGACTCCCTTTCATCTTTAGATGCTATATCAAATATAAATAATACAAATTATTACCCTTTATTAATTAGAAACTATTTATTAGAAGCATTTCCCCGTATTAAAATTATTTGGATCCCCAGTCATGTGCAAATTCAGGGTAAAGAATTTGCAGACAAAGCTGCCAAACTTGCTACAAATTCTCCACTTAATTTTTCTCCGAATTACAACATCTCAGACATGAAAAAATTTTTAAAACACGATTTACACACTAAACATAATTAACAATGGTCTCTTACAGCATATTGGTACAAAATTGCGAACAAAAATAAATGTAATTATAAAGAATAAACAAGATTTTAGATTTTTCTAAACAAGATTTTATCAAAATTATTCGCCTCAGACTAGGACAAATCTTCTCCTATCTGTCCTTATTGCTAGTTAGACAATATTTCCCTTTCTCATATATTCCATAATTGTCCCTCATTTTTGAATTTAAGTCAGCAATTTTTTTCGACGTCAACTCTTTCCGATCTACTCTCCGAACCTAATTTACAAAAAAGTGTTCTAATATTTACCATTTAATTTAATTTTTGTTAGTATTAAGTTATTTATTATCTCTTATGTTATATCTTAATTTAAATTATTCATGAGCTGAAGGCCTTGTTGCTAATGCTCTTTTTCCTTGTTTAGCTTATAATTTTTAATTATAAGTTATTTTTGTTAAATAAATAAATAAAAGATAAATGAAACGGTGCCTCTGAAACGAAAAAGAAATGAAAAATTAAAAACAACAAATTTAGAACACAGCGAGATAGAGAGAGAAAAAAAGGCTCTAGTAGAAGATATTGAAAAAGAAATGGAAGAACTTGAAGTAAAAGAAGTACCAATATCAGAAAAGGATATGTAAGAAAGGTAAAAAAAAAGAAGTGGAAGCAAACGCGAAAAGAGAATAAAATAAATATAAAAACCCAACAAGAAGAAAGAGCGAAAGAGGAAATATGGCTAAACAAGAAGCAGCAGAATGCAGGAGAACGATGAGGAAAATGTCAGCAGCAGAACTACGACCAGTTGCGGGAAAAATTATGGAACTCGCTTGAATTTCTGGTCAAGGTGTCCGCGGAAGCAGAAAGGAAACTTTACTTCACGGTTTTTCCCGGTCGCTTCATCGCGGAGCAGACAGGACAAAGAGAGAGAAGGTAAGAAAGAAACGTATTGACTGATTTTGTGAGGAGGAGGGGTGGTGGAGTGGTTTTGGATTGGGTTGGAGCGAGTGACGCGAAGTCCAGAATACAAATGGCAACCGACGGCGTCGACATGAAAACAGTAGACAAGTGTTGCAGTTTCATCGCCTACAGCGAAAGATGGAGACCGACAGAGAGCGACTGAGAGAGAAAGAGAGAGGCGAAGACAGAGAGCGACAAGTTACAACAGGGCAAACAAATGCAGTTGAACTTTAAAGAGGAATGGAGCGGGAAAGCCATGGAATGGGGGAGGAGTGGAGCTAAAAGAAGAGGAAGATTGAGACGGAGAGAAGAAGCGAAAGACTACAGTTGCCTCTCCTGCATCCAGATGAACGCGTTTTGGTTGTTGTCACCGTTTTTTGTTGTTGCTGTGTGTTAGGAGAAACCACAATATCGTCAAGTTTCTAACAACAGCAACAACATCGAACAACTAGTTTCCTTATTCGATGTTGTTGCACTTCGCTTCCTATCATCTGTCCTTATCTCATTTTCCCACACCAGATCTCTCCGGTTCCTAATCATCCATCAAGTCCGCTGCCATTTCAAACTTGGTCTGCTCCCCCGTCTTTTCGGCAAACCCCTCACTCTTCCCAGCACTTGCAATCATCGACCACACGCAATTATCGATGTTTGTTGTTTATTTTTATGGCACACGTTCGTCGGCAGCCTTGGCCAAAAACAATTAATCAAAATGACGCAACAATCAGTCCATACGTCTGGCAATATCGGAAGGCATTCAATTATTCCGAAACTTGTTAATAGCTCCCTAGGGTTTGCATAAAATCATCGATGATCAGCAGGGAGAGGGACTGATGGAACAAAAAGCACCCCGCTGAGACTGGAGTAACTTGGATGTGATGGAAAATTGAGTACAAATCGAAAAGTTCTCATGGTCTTGTATACTTGTAGAGAAATCGAAGAATAGAAAAAATACGAACTGTTGGAAGGTTTCATTCAAATATGCTTGTTAAACATCAAATACAAAAGGTGAATTAGACCGGGAGGGAGAAGTATAAACGTAATTATTAGACTCAGATACGAAGTTCTAAGTAGCTAATGAAAGAGCGGAAAGTAAATTAAATGTTCTTGACTTCGGACATAAATCCACAGAATGAACTGATATCAGACTGCGAAGTAGCAAAGATGAAGAGAAAAAGAAAACTACAGAGAGGGGGAGAAACAAGTCTCGCACCCTACATGGTGTAATCATCATTATGGTGCCAGAGGTGAAGGCGTGGGGGTTACCAGAGTCAAAATCGGTCAGTGGACGCAAACCTAACGTGACCAACTCCATTTGCTAGCGAACTAAGTGGCCAACAAGTTTAATCATCGAGAAGATTACTATGAATTATGATGTGTTTCCTCAGTTGGAGTCCTGGCTTTTGCCATACCTCTCCCCAACAGTTGGAGCTCGACTTCCGAGCTTTCACCCACATTTCCTTAATCTATCTTCATTCATCAACACAACAGTTTATCCGGTTATTTATCTCTTCTTGTAATTAATAAATTCGTAACTTATTATCGTATATTGGGGTTTTCTGCGGGTCGTAAACTATTCTTTTTTAAAATCATATTTTCTTTTTCATAAAATCTATAAAATAGAATTTCAAATTTTATTTTATCAAATTAGAATTTAAGGTATCCATTTTATTTATTTCAGAAATCATTTCTTCAGTTCACTTGCATTATTTTCCAAGAATAAGAACCAATTTTTCTCAGTTTTTTTCCCCATCTTTCCCAATTCATACTAAAGTCTTTATGATTTCAATAGAACCAAGTGGGGCGATAGGATCGGAACACACCAACAGAGACCACGATCGACAGCACGATAAAGGCGTCTTGTGTGGAAAACTATGGTAAAGATCATGACATTGATGACGCGACCATGGGAATGAAGATTGAGTTAATGACGATCGCCGCATGGGTCACTGACCACAGACAAACCCAAAACAGTTACCGCGGCAGTCGCTGTGGATCTTCTTCGTATGCGCTGTTGGAGAAGCAAACTGGTTGGTTTTTATTGTTGTTGGCGTATCACATCTTTGCCTTCTTGTTTATTCTTTGTTGTTGCGTGTCTATTGTGATTAATGCGGCAACACCGGCACAACGGGCGGGTTTTATTCTCCAGTAACAACGAGTAGTTGTCTTCATTTGGAGGATTTCTGACGGATTTCTCAGTCTGATCTATAACACGGTGTTCGACCGTAATGGTTTCTGTCGACGGGTCTTCGGAAGTAGATAAGAGTAAATAAGAATTAAAATTAAAACTCACCAATTAAATACGAACAAGCAGGATCTACAAAGGATAAGAGGAACTTTATTATTTAATGAAAAATAGAGATGTATTTCTTACAATGAATTAATTTAATTAATTTAGAACTAGCGTTATTCATTCGATAATTCTATTCAAAAGTTTATTCTGCGAAAAGTTAACGTTGTTCTAAATTACCATTTCGTGGAATTTTTCATTGCTGTTTACGAAAGCACATTGAGTAAAAGTAAATATAAGAATAGAAAGAGATTCCATGGAAATTAGATTGCGAACTTTCTCACATATAAGTCTTTATTTGATATTTCATTGAAATGAGTTCTTTTCACGTCAAAGCGATTTTTCAAAGCCATTAAAATTCAGACCTAATGCACAATATATTCTCTTAATAATCATCATTTTTTTCTAAATACTATTCTCGAAAGCCCCATGGCCGAAGTCGGAAAAGGGTAGGAAAAAAAGAAACCCATGCTGTAGTGAAAGGAACTAAACTAAAACATCAACGTAACCAGGACATTTGAACCTTGAGATTCTGAATAGAAAATCCAGTGAAACCTCTAAAGTGATTGTATTTTTTAAAAACAATGATTTTCCCCTACTACATCTTTATATTTCAAATACAGTTTATTGTTGGTTTGGTCATGGAAAAATAGAAAATAAAAAGTTGAAACCATGACAAAGTGAAATGAAATATGACTAAAATACACGAGACGTGGAGAGATGAAGGGATGGGATGGACCAAAAGAGAATAGGGAGGAGTGAAAAATGGTGAAGAAGCAGGAGGATGATAGAGTTAAAGAAACAGAATTAGAAGACGGAGAATGAGGAGGAGGCAGTGGATGTAAAGCAATTAACTCACGATGTCTGAGTGTATGGAGGTGATAAGGTCAGAGGGGAAGGAGAATGTGAGAGGCCGAAGTGTGTCTGGAGGGCGGAGTTCGGGGATGGGTCAGAGAGAAGAACGTTGAACTCTGGCCTTGGTAGCCGGAGGCAGTTTTTCTCGGCCGACGTCTGCTTGCCTCAAATCATCTATTATTTAACGATTTATTGAATTAATGTGTAACAATTTCGAAAGGGTCATGGCTAGCGATGAGATGGAGAGAGAAGGTAAGGGTAATGGGATTATAGGATAATGATAGAGTTCAAACCAATGAAAATATTTTAAAGAATTTAAAACACTTACATTTTTACTACAACGCATTTAAAATGCAATTATGTTATTCTTCTCCTTTTTGTTTCTCCTCTGTTTTCGTTTGCCTTTCCATTTTTGTGTTTTATTCCACTTTCTCTTCTACAAACAGTTAATATTTTCCTCCCATCAAACCCACAGAGCACAAACATCGAATTTCCCGCCAGCGCTTTGCGTGGAAGCACGAAGGAGAGAGATAGAGAGAGAAGAGTCGAGAGAAAAGGACGGTGCGAACAATTCCCAGCGCAAACATCAAAAGGAAGAGGAGAGCGATTTGGAGTGTGGTGCAGTGAGAGGGTGAGAGCAGTAAGTGTTTTGTCATTGAAACAAGTGCTGGTGATATGCCTCCCGCCCAGTTACAACACAAATAAAATACGAATCGACAAAGATATCCTTCGCACGCGATTCGTTTTTCTCTACGAGTGGAAAATTTCACAAGTTCCAATTGTTGTGTTGGCGAATTTCTTTTAACTTTGCTTTCTTTCTGGGAACAAATTAAATTTAGCGTGAGGAGTTTTCCTTATTTTGTTCCTGTCGGTTATGGGCTGGGGTTGCGCCAAGGCAGAACAAACAACAAACGGGAAGTGGTTTGCGACGGGTCAGGTCATGATCCGGACCATCTACAAATTGGAAGTGGTCGAGGGCCGTTGGTTGATGGTTGAGGCGAGATTAAAAATGGGGGATCAAAAATTAGTCTATATAATAGTAGGCAGTAGAGAAGGAAATGAAATACAGAAAAACAAATTATGGATAAAAAGGTATAAAGTCCTATCCCGAAATATTAATTAAATTTAATTAAAATATGAAGTCAAAGTGAAAACGGAATTCAACTCCCTGGAAATATAAATCACAAAGAAGACCAGAAGACCAAAGAAGATCCCTGCAGCAATAATACTATACGCTCTCGTCCATAACCTCTGACCCTCACAGGAGAAGAGGTTCATCAATCACAAGAATGACAACAGTAGAAAAACGAAAACTTGACCAACGAGAAATAAAATTCATAGGTTTGTTATCATACAATACAGAATAAATACCACACATAAAATTCTAGGTTTTTAATATATATATATGTTTTTTATTTCATTTTTGTGTGAAACAAGAATGAGAATATCACACAAGTATAATATGTTTCTATGGAAAATACATATATTTCGTAGAATAGGATACAAACATGTGTTCGAGTATTTGGGTCCTTTATGTAAGGAGGGAGAGTGGGTGGTAATAGGAGGCTTCTTTCAATTTTTGTGTATTGATGTTTAGAGGTTTTATGGGCAATGAATAGAAAATAACTTCCTATGGGTCCGACCAGGCTTTCTTGTCATTTCTTGTCGAAGAAGGTATTCAATATTTAATTCGAGCAGCATAAATCGAACGTAGCAATAGAAAATGGAAATGCGAACAAATGGAATTAAAGAAAGGGAAATTACTCGCAACTTCAACTGAATTGCAACTTATTTGAAATATATATATTTATTGCTGAGAGAAGGAAGTAGGACAATCGATTATATGTGAAAATTTAAATAAACACTTTTGTAACTTAGCCAACTGGAAGAAATTTTTCACTGTGTCGAATTCCAAAGTCATTCATAGATTTCAAGTGGAGATATGAAATCTGCTTAGCTTTAGAATTAAATATGAATAAATCAAATCAAATCATTTGGGAAAAAAAATTTAAAGGAATTTCTTCTTAATTTGAAAATATAATAAAATGTTAAATTCAGATCTTATTCTGCCTTTATATGAATTTTTGTTTGATTGGGAAAGAATTTCATTAAAATTCATATGAATATTTTAAAGTGATTTACAAATTATTTCTTTCATTACAATTTTAACGCTTGCATAATTTGATATGAACTAAACGCATTAACATGGTATCGATTTGATAAGCTAAATAAATATATATATATAATAAAAAATGGATAATTATTCAGATTTAATCGGAATTCAACTAGAAAATCAAAGCAATAAATGTTTATGAAAATTTGCAAAGAAAATTGTCAAATTCGAATTTTTAAAATCAATTAATTAAAATGTTGTCAACAATTTGCAACCATTCCAACGAGAGTTAATAATTTACTAATTAAATACCTTCCGCCATCGAAATTTGTATCGATTGAATATCTCGCTGTTAATTCAGATTGACAGGTTGTTGGAGATCGAGTAAGAGTATGAATAAAGGAAGGGTGGGAGGGAGGTAGAAGAACATCACTCTGATTCTAACTTGAAATTTTGAATGATGCATTTCCAATGTTAATGCATGTCCTCATCTTTTGCACTCTCTCGTCCCCTCATTAATCTTGAATTACATACTGTCGAGGGGAGGATGAGAGAGGGTGGGACGCCCACTGTGCTCATGGCCCATCCCATCCTCGTAGTCCTTGGGCTCGATCTGTCATTAATTCGGTTTTAATTCTGCGTGCAAAGATAACAGAACCCGCGAGACGTGAGATGGACAGATGCGATTGGAGAGAACAAGGATGAGTAAACCAAAACGAAACGAAGAAATTGAGAGTAAGATGAGGAGACAAATGTTTGAAGAGATGGTTTGTTGAATCGAAGAAGATAGATTGTATCCGAAATATGAACACGAGATGGATAGATATATATGTAAAGAGAGAGAGGATTGAAGTGGGTGAAAAATGATTGGGAGACAAATTATGAGTGAGAAAAAGAAGGAATATTGTCGGATCGAACAGATGAGACAAATGACAGATGCATGGAATTAATGGAATTAATTAATTTAAAATGACGAATCGGAAGACGGTTTTAATTTGAAAGTTTCGTAATTAAGCAGATAATTTTAATGAATATAAATTAAATCAAAAGTTATTCATATAAACATTTATTGAGTCCGAATTTTTGAAAGAAACTTACGGATTAGATCATAATGGGCGAAATATAATCCAACTGATGTAATGAAAGTGAATCTGAGGATGAGAAGGGCGAGAGGTTAATAGAAGGACCAGATTTTCAAATCGTGGATTAATAGACATCTGCATTTGAAATCTAAGGTTAAAAGTTTAGGGGAATCGATCGATTCAGTCTTCTACCCCTACCCGGCAAATGACGTTAAGTAGCTCTCATTGTGTGGAAAAGGACATCGTCATCGAGAACCCGCATTGTCCTGCCACACATCCTCCTCTACTCCACTTCTTCCTCTCTTTCGCTCTGTTTCTTTGTCTCTCTCCATTTTCCTCCATCCATGGATGGAACTCTGATTAGAATTTCTTGGGGAGAGTATAAATATATATTTTTATTTGGATATATCCGGGAGACAATTTAACGGACAGGCGTTTCACGTATCGCATTCCACGATGTTCCGCAATTGTTTCGTCTGCTGCAACTTGCTTTTATTTTATTTCTCTGGTTGCTGCTCAAGTGTCGGAAATGAGTGGCGAACTTCTCCGTCCGCCCCTCGGGTCCTGGTCTCATTCATCCAACCGTCGCCCTCATCCTCCACCACCCCACATCAACCTCCATTAATCCCATTTACTTGCTCCCACTCCGCCCTCCACACACGAGGAATGTTTTATATGCGAAGCGTGATGAATCCCGAAAACTGGGGGATGCTCGCAGTGACACGAAGTGCTTGGGAATCATTTCAACCCCTCCTCACGCCCTCATTTTCCCCCAGTCACACAAACACAGAGCAATGCAGAAGGATCAACCCACACACACAAACACCCATACGTATTTTTCTGATGTGGAGTTTGTTAAGTCGCTTATAAAATGGAGTCTCCTGAGAAACCGATAAAATGGTGAGTTTTTCGAAGAAATGTTTTATTTTATGTTGGAAGAGTAATTTCTATTTTTCCATTTAGGAAAGAGACGTGAGAGCTGAGAGATCTGGGTGTTGGGAAATCGCATTTCAAAGCGTATATTGAGTATTGAAGTACTGGCTGAATGGAAAGCTCTGAGATTGCTGAATAAATCTATTTTTAATATACATACTCTTATACATACATATACATACTCTTATTGGTTGGGTTTGCGGATTAGAAAAATTTACTCAATATTCGCTCTGTACAGTGGGACAAACATATATCGATGTCCATTTCCGTTCCATCTATACTTTGCTAATGGATTTATGAAAGGTTTTTTTATCAAATCGAAATTATATCCATATGTTTATGATATTCTTTAGAACATTTGGATCCATCCTTTTGCCATCACTTTCGGGCCCAACCCGAATCCCATTTAGTCTAATATATTTTCACATTTTGACCCAACCACACCAAGCGTATTCTTCTTACTGGCCAAGAAATGTTTCATATTCCGACCGACTCCGGCCGGCCACACTCAGTCCACAAACTGAGTTTACGGTCCATAAAAGAGGATCATAAATATCCTGTCTATGCACGATGCAGCTGTCGTTCTGATGCCGAAAGCCTTGTCCACACCCTTCTCCGCCCCGTCCCCAACTGGTCGATCCCCTGGTCAACAAAGCGGGCCCAAGCCCTCCCTCGCCCCTGGCGATACAATGCGTCCGTTCGGTGGCTCGTGTGGCGGACGTGCGTCGTCTGCCTGTCGGCGGATGTCCAGCTCCGTGGACGTGTCAATGGAGAGACGCAAGCGAACCTCCCTCTATCTCTCTCCTAGTTCTTTTAACTATCTCTCCCTCCAGACAACTCTACTCCGTCCCGGGCATTGAGTGTAAATTCAAACGCACGCACTTTTTATATACGTTTTGTAATAAAACTTTTTTTGACGAGCCGCACGCTTCGATTTAACAAAGGACTGTGGAAATTTAGAGCTGTAGTCTCTGTCGACTCTGCGGAGAAGGATGTGGGGGACCCAAAGGCTCTGTGTGACTAACGTTCTGACCCACTTTTGCTCAAAGAATAAATATCGATAGTTCACTGGGGCTTAGAGTTGGAGATCTTCCATCCCAGCTTCAAATATTATTTGGAGGTCCGTCTGTCATTCCATTTCGTCACGAGGTCCATTCATCAACTCTAATCTCCGAACGAAGGCTGGTGTTGAATTTAAAGCGCATCATTCAAGGCGGAAATCCTTTAGCAAATTTGTCTAAGATTTGATAATTTTGAGAGGGCTCGGTTAAATCACACCCCGTTCCTTAGCGATGAGTTCATATCGCTATATATACATATACATATTTTTGAAAATCCTTATGAATTATGTCTTTTTATAAAATTCTACATTTCCCTGTTCTGACTTTGATCCTTCCGACTTTAAAAATATTTATTACTCATTTTAAGGATTTACATGTCGTGTTTACTCAGGCAAACTCCCTTACCTCTTTGTCCTTCGGTCTTTCCACCACCTTAATTTCCTCCCTTCCTTCGTTTACCCAGAGGAAATAGCGTGCGGAGAACTGATAAATTAATCATTTATTTAGCTATATATTTCTCTTCGATTGTTGTTATTGTCAATGTAGACATTGTTGTTGCTGAGATGGTTGTTATTATCATTGTTGTTTATTGTTATGTTTCTATTTCCGCGTTATTGTAGTTTATATTATTTATTCACTTTTAATGGAAAAGCTCGTTAACAGAAACGAATGAGTCATGAAAAACGAAATCGGAAAAAATATTAAAAATAAACCCTCCACATTTTTTCACAGCCGGGCGGGTTCCATCGATGATGAGCCCATTAGAGACGCTAAATGTCAATATTTCAGGGAGGCCTTCATCAACACTTCCTCCACTCCCAGGACACCACCACCCTCAACACTCAACTCAGAGGAAACCATAAGGAATTTGAATCCCGCATTCAAAGGCCAATCGTTGTTTTTATCTATCTCTTTCTCTCGCCGTTTGTTTATTTTAAAATTGAGTCTCCCAACCTTTCGTCCTGTCTCGCGTTCTAGTTTCCGATTCCAGTTTCGTCCTAGTGTCGCCTCATGAGCGCTTGTTGTTGTTGCTGTTGTTCATTGACCTCTCGGCAGCGATGCCAACCCAAAGAGAGGAAAAATCCGTGCGATACACTGAAAATATCCGTGTATTTCCGTGATTAGACCGAAATCCACATTTTTGAAGAAAGGAAAATTTAATGATTATGATTTGCATGGAAAATTCAAGATTTGATCATTTTTATGGAAAATTCAATATTAGACAATTTTCATAAAAAAATAAAAATTTTCATAGAAAATTCAATATTTGATCACTTTCATTAAAAAAAATATTTTACATAAAAAATTCAAAATTTTATAATTTTACATAAAAAATTCAAAATTGTATAATTTTCATGAAAAATTCAATAAAAATTTTGTTTTCTATGAATATTCGAAATTTGGTAATTTTCATGGAAAGTTCAAGTATTGATCATTTTTATAAAATATTCAAAATTTGAAAAGGAAATTCAAAATTTGAAGAATTTCATGAAAATTATTAAATTCATTGTTTTATAATTTTCATAGAAAATTCAAATATTTATAGTTTTTATATAAAATTGAAAATTTTATCGTTTTCAAAATATATAAAAAGTTTTTAAAAAAATTTTGTTTTTTTAAATTTCGATCTGAAAAAATATCCGTAGATTTGGGCAATTTTAACATAAACTTCCGTGTCTTCGCCTACGGGTCAAATTTCCGTAGAGCACGGAAATGTCCGTGTAGTTGGCATCGCTGCCTCTCGGCCGTGCATGCAATCGTCTATTGTCATCTCGCTCGTGCTCCTATGTGTGTGTATGCGTATGTTACTCTAACTATGTGCATCGCATCGATCGCGCGAAACCGCCGAACAAATAATCGAGAGAAAGCGAGAGAGAGTTATTGATTTTTTTTCAGAGTGCAGACGAGGGTTGTCGCGACAGGACGACGATGATGACGACAACGGGATAAGGAATTATGAAAACAACTACAACAATTATATTAAAATCGTCATCAGCAGCAAAAACTATGGGCAACAAGAGTAGAGCCAAGATCAACACAGACACAACACGTTCCACAACAACTCGTCGTCCTGTCGGCGAAATCGCGTCCTCGACAGCCGTCGACACTGCGATAAAATCCCCGAATCCCGCGCTTCGTGAAATACCACAAAATCATGCTGGCGACTCGTGTTGAATCAAGGGATTTATTTCGCTCAGTGTCGCTCACTCATGTGTTTCGCTTCGACCGCCGGACGGACGATTTGAATGGAATAATACAGGATATCGGGGAGCGTAAACATCGCACGTCACGTTGCCGGTCTCGCAACCACCGGCCTGGCCCCCGATTCACACCGTCCGACTAGCTTCTCTTTCGTCCTTCGCAACCATTGCTCGAGTCCTAGACTCAAGTGCGTCTGGCAGCCGCACTTTGTCTGCGAGG
This sequence comes from Coelopa frigida, assembly GCA_017309665.1. NCBI lineage: Eukaryota > Metazoa > Arthropoda > Insecta > Diptera > Coelopidae > Coelopa > Coelopa frigida. The sequence goes on from CM029562.1 coordinate 16,139,758, forward strand.
CGACGTCAAACCTGCCGAAAGCAGTCTCTTTTACCATATCTCTCTCTCTCTCTCTTACGATCTCCCTCTCTCTCTCTAATCCTTACCCTTACCAACATGTACTCCACCGCTTCATCGTCATCCATAAGAGCAATCAACAACAAGGAAAACGTCTCCGTCTCTCGCCAATCACCTGAATGACTCACGCGACGAGTTCCGCTCGCTCTGCTTTGGTAGCACTGGATCCAACTCTATCCAGCGAAAGAAACGAAGTGAGAGAGGCAGAAACAACCCCTGGGACTGCACGAAGCGTCCTCGTAATGAGACTAAATAAATTTTTACACACAGATTGCGTGAAGGATCCCCATCGACCAGAGTCAGACTTTGCAACACCAACAACAACCACTATAATAGGATTTTCCCTAAATGCATGCTTTTGCACCCTGGCGTCAGACGTTGGCTTCAGACGCCGGGCGCCACCGGCTGCTAAGCAAAAACCACCCTCAGACGAAGGTGTTTGTTATTGTTGACGACGTGTTGTTGTTGTTATTATTGTCAACTTGTTGTTGTTCTCGTCTCTCGTTTTTGTAGTATTTGCAGTACTTGCCCTTTGAGCCAACTTCACAAAGGAAGTTCGTCAACAAGCTGTAGTATAGTAGTGTGGAGTGGAAAAATGTTGCGTAGTAGAAAAGGATGAAAATTTCCTTCTGGAGGAAATTATGTTGCAGATACATGACACGACACATACTATATAGATGTTGCAGCTGACGGAACATGAAGAGAAAATGAGGAAAGAAAACTTTGGGAAATTCAAGATAAATGCGTAGAAGTAAAGCTCAGTGAAATTCATTGAAGTATGTATTGAGATATGTTGCTGAAACATCATTGTATTGAATGACATATTGTTGCTGCTGTGGTGTTCGCCACCCCCATCATCGCGTCCATATGGCTCCGCATATGCACGCGATGGACTACGATCCCGGCCCCTCGACGGCTCCATCGTGACCAGTGGGCAATGAACTGAGTAGTGTATGGAGGAGGCGTCTGCGGCGGGGGGAACATTTTGTTCAAAATAAAACAGAAACTTGGCGATGTCTTGGTGCAACGACCGCGAGGTGCGATTGATTTAGGTGAAGCTGGGATATGGATGTGGCTTTTGTAATTGTTGCACTGAGAGGAATATCTACAGAGCATATTCGGTTAAACTGCTACACATATTCCATTCGGAATTCCATATTATCTCATTCACAAACGATTCATATAAAACGATTACATTACGTCCTGCGTTTCAAGAAATTTTTCTTTCTGCTTCATTTCTAATATTTTCCAAATTTCCCCACTTCCTTTGCTTATTGTTTTCCCTTCTGAATGAATCTTCATTACGTCCTCTCTTCGCTTTTCTTTTCAATTTGTCACTTCTCTGCATCCTCGTCGTGTCATCCGGTCCAACGTCCTGCCGCCTGTTGGCTGTTGCTCCACACATATTTTCCCTTCAATCGTCCATTTTCTCTCTATATCTCTCTCTTTCTTCGCCATTTTTCTCTGTCTCAGTCGTGTGTGTGAATTAATCAAATTCACTCTGCAATTACTTCGTCCTCATTCGCATCCTTATCCGCGGCCATTAGCTTCCACGAAAAAAGGAGAAGAATAGGAAGAAGTACGTAGAGAACTACATAGAAGTACATAGAAACAGAAGTGGGAGTGCAAGGAAAAAAACAACTGTCTCTTTCTAATTTATAACAATTTGATCCCCACCCTCTCTTTTTGTCTGACTCGACATCGTATTCTTCATACGTCCGGTTCTACTGACAAAAAATACAAGATACTAAAATAAATTGCATCAATTTAGCATTTGCAATGCCTAAACAACAACAACAACACAAAGAAAAAATTACTTCAACAACAACAAAGAACGATTTACTCCAGTAACAAAGAAAACATGACTCCAAAAACAACATAAACAAACAAGTACGCGACAAGGTCGAAGGACTCTTTTCATCCTCTGCAGTTGCAGGAGATTGTGGGAGTCGAAAGGGAACGTGGGCCGAGGGAAGTGAAACAAAGAACTTGCTCTCAAATCCAGAAAACACAAAAAACACTTTTACAGAGAATTTTCTCGGTTCAACCTTCAACCCAACCATAGAATTTTCTCGGTTCAACCTTTTGGCATCGTCTGGTGAACGGATCAGGAGGAGGATCTTCTCCCCTAGTAGGGTCTGAAACGGTTCGAAATGTGTGAAGAAACTCCTGCAAGTGCTCATTAGTAAGATATCAAAGGCAGGGGACAAAAGGAGAGGAATTTTAGTAGATTGATCTAATGTTTAACTTGTTGAGAATATTTAATTACAAAACCACACTCAACGGAAAACAAACATGGTCTCAGTGACAATAGACAAAAACAGCAACTACAATGAGGTAACCAACCAATAGTAATAAGAGAAACCCACTAAAGACAAGCAATGTCATCCTGAGACATCTTCACATCCTGTTTTCCTGACGCCGTGACACGAGTTCGTCCTCATTCTCGACCTCTGTCTCTTCCTTTGTTTTTCGACTCCGTCTCTCGCATTCTCCTTCACCCACACCTCTCCACCATTCTCTTCAGTTCCCTTTACGTTCTTGCGAAAGGAGCCGAATGTGAACACCATCTGAGGAAAGGAGGATCCTTTTCCGGGTATGCTTTTTCGTTGTTGTCGTCATCGTCGTCTTCGGCGAAGTCGTCGAGAAATAAGCACGAAGTGTGTTTGCGTTGTTTCCTCTTCCGTTTTCTGCCTGTTCTTCCCATTTCTTGATTCTCTTGCTCACTCTCTAGGAGTCCGTGTGTTTTCGTTGTGTTTGTTTCCGGCATATTGGAGTCTAGGTCAGGCTTGGTTGTGGGTGTCAGAAATTGCGCCTCCTTCGCATCATTATCCACGTTACCATCGCTCCTCGGTTTCAGCTTCGACCCCGCCAACCACATCTCTCTTTATATTATTCTCTCTCAGTCGACTCATATCATTCCTCGCACCTAAAAACATCAAGTTGTCCGCCTGTTTCTCCGTTTGGTGCCACTCTTCCGTCCTGTAAATGCCTTTGTTTCTTTTTCTTTTCCGCCTTCTTATCGCCTGTCGTCTTGTTCGTCTCCCGTTGTAATCATATAAGTTTCGCCAACTTATCAGCAACTCCATAAAATCGTCGCATAAAAACTTTTACAGCCAACTTTTCACCGTCCTCGTTCATCAATTCCGCCTCTGAGACCCTCTGCCCACTTTGGATCCCAAAATCCGCCCACCGCGACAACCCCGCCCCCAAATAATTGAATTTATTGCTCGATTTCTCTTTGAGATGGTGTTGTTAATTCTTTCATATTTTGTTGCCGTATCCTGGGAATCGAAAAAAACTACGATTATCTGTTTATTTCAAAGAAGTCTCACACAATTTACGATCCCACGATAAGAGATTTATGAGCTTCAACAAAACGCCGAAAACTTATCTGTACCTCGCCAGGATAGTGAAATACCCCAATAGAATTCTAATCGATTTTCCATAAGTCCGAATGATGTCGCTCTAACTCTCTCTAACTCGCTCTACTACGGGATTTCTATATTATTTTCTTTAGTCAAAAGGATAGATTGGAGAATTTATTTGAATTCTTACTTGCGGTACTATTGTGGTGAAAAAGTATCAAATGCTAAAACTAATGCAGTTAATTATTTTATTCAGATCTCTGGAACTCAATCGTCCTTTCATCAAATCCCCCCACAATTACTCATCCTCATCACTCCTTGAACGATTTTTCTCCTCGTCAATTTGTAGTCGAGTGTCATCTACAAACATATGTTACTTAACCTAATGAGCTTCGAATTATACGAGAAGCTCTTCCAACAACTTTCTGCTCTCCCCTTCCCATTAACGTCTCCACATCTCGTTCTCTCTATGTGTCTCCCTCACTATTGTTTGTTGGCGCAATCCCAACAAGGGATCCGCAGGAAACACGAGGTCCCAAAGAAATCGCTCAATTCGCCTCGAAAAGATCAACGCGTACAGATTCTCATGAACGCCTCAAACATCGTAAAATTGTATTATGATAATGTCAGGCACTCAACAATTATTATAAAATTAAGTCCTCTTCATAAAAGTCCAACTTCAATATTATATTGCTCTAATTTGAGCGATTTTAGTCTAGTTGTAATAATGATGAGGGTGTGATGGTGGTGCTGACCCATGTGACTGTGCTGGTGGCAATAAAGGGACCCACAAGTGGGATTACGTACGATGTTTGCTGATGTAATTAAAAACTACTCCCCATTGATGCTTCAGTCGCTGTTGACGATGGACACGAGTCGTTATCTTGATGTGATCATCATCGATGATCACACAGAATGTGTGGAGAAATGATGAGGATGATGCAGATGTCATGACCCAATGGGGTTGATTAAGAGATTTAAGGGACATCCTTGACAAGTGGTGAAACGTTGCTGTGGTGATTAAAACGATCATTGCAATCATCATCGATAGGGGAATCCATATCAAAAATTTTTGATGAAAATGTCAAGATGGACAAACTATTACGGATATTGCCGAAGATATGAGAATCCGTATCAATTTCGATTAAGTGCCGCAGGATGATAGCTCGCGGTGATGCCGGTGGTTACTTTACACTCACACCACACAATTGCACATTTTTCTACATCCTCCTACTGGCGGGCAGCTCTCGGAATCCGTTGTAAAGTGTTCTTCATTAAATTAATGAACATACGTCGACTTCACACTACGAACTCCGTGCGAAGTAGACGTCGGATGCCTTTTTAGTTGTCGTTAAAACAACATTATAATGAAGTCAAAGGGCAGAGGAAAAATCAATTACGAAAGCTTGCAGTCAGACGAATGGACAGACGGCAGGTCGGGATTGTTGTCACTCAGTGTGTGTCTGGGAATGCGTTGACACAGTAATTGAATTAAAAATGGTTTGCGCAGACATCGGACTCGGCGTGAGGCAATTTACACAGGTGGCAGTTTAAATAATACCTCGTATTGAATTCAAAACAAAGAATTATTCGGAATTAAAACCAACCAACACTAACCTCAAAATCCACATTCAATCCGATGCCCCACACATCTATATGTTCGTCCACATACACAGAATACAACTTCGATAACATGGCCACGGGCTGGAAAATTTCATTATTCATCCTTCATGTGCATGTATAAAAATAACAGTAACAAGCATCATCGACAACAACATGTAAATTATTGCCAATCATGTTGATTTCATTTAAATGTTTTTATTAATTTTTTCAATTTCTGATTTATCATGGAGTTTAAAGCGATTTCTGGATCGAATGTTTTTATTTCGAAATTTGCATTATTTCAGCAATCATAATTTATAATGATTTTTTAATATGAAAATTAGATGGCATAGAGACGAAGAAATATGATGGCTTTGAGTAGAAAATTGATCACCGAATCGTAAACGAAATCGAACGAGGTGACAATGCGAAATGGGCAAATGAGAACACCGCGAGGAACAGAATATAAAAGTGAAATGCGGAGGAAACACCGAGAAGAAGATTTAGGCAGTCCTCAATTCGGATCAGTTATTTTCGATGATCCATGATGAGCATCATGTCAAAGCAGATGGATCAGCTTCGTTTCTGTGGCCCAGCGCAGATGATATAATAGGCCAATCTTATTTGCTCTGGGTT